>PVIY010038670.1:0-23714 GCA_004026745.1 Myrmecophaga tridactyla | reverse complement strand
TGCTTCCACCCTGAGCCCGGCTGGGGGGCCCCAACTCCCGGGGTAGGGGGGCAAAGTAGGGGGAATGACAAGCTCCCCGGTGTGCCCAGGACTCTCACGGTATGACCCACAGCGTGCTGGGGTGCAGGCTGCCGGAGGTGGGGAGGCTGGGATGGGCCGCCTCTGTCCTGGCCCTGCTGACCTTCTCCCCCCACCCCCCAGGTGTTCCTGACGGCCACGCACTCCCACAGCTCCCCTTTTGACGTTCTGGAGGGCTACATGTGCCCCCTGCTGTTCGGCACAGGCTCGGGGGGTGACCAGCCCCACAACCACGGGGCCGCTGGCCCCCTGCACTCGCCCCTGCCAGCCAAGTCCAAGGAAGAGCTGAGCGAAGGCTCCAGGAAGAAGAAAACCAAGAAGGCGGATTAGGGGGGCCCCGGGGCTGGGAGTCAGGACCCTCCCTGCTCTCAGCCTCGACTTCCCCATCTGCAAACTGGGGCCATAGGCCGTCCCCCGGGGCTGATGTGGGAGACTCAGTGCGATACGGGTTTGTGGGGGGGGTTATAGGAATGGGTTTATAGGAATGGGCTCCCCCTTTTCTCTCCGCCAGCCTCCCACAGAGCTTTCGGGGAGCGCACGGAATCCCGGCACTTGTCCTCAGGCTCCTGTTTCTCTCCCCACTTCTCTAAAACTGCAAGTCGACTCTGGAAGAGTTCCAAGCTCCCTTGAGGGTCATTCATTTGTCCGGTGGCATGGTCCCACATCCCTGCCGTGGGGCGGGTGCTGCTCCTGACACGGGCGGGGACTTTGAGGGGGCACCCGGGTGATTTCACAGCCTCTCCTGGCCCAGCCCCCTGAGGATCCAGAGCTCTCCTCGTGCCCAGAAATTCCCAGCTCTTGCTGGGTGTCCCTGGGCAGGTTGCCTTCCTTCTCTGATCCTCAAATCCAGCCTTTGAATAGGGACAGGCAGGAGACTCCCAGGCCACTCTGCATCTCAGATCTCCTGCGAGGCCCAGGAAGGGCTTGTGGGCACAAAAAGGCTTCAATGACTCCAACGGGCAGGGTGGTCGGGAGAGAGATAAGGACGGTTGTTGATTCCAGCTGAAAATGGCTTTGCGTCTTAGAGCCTCTGTGTCTGCAGATCAGGGACCCACACGAGCAAACCAGCGCCCTGAGACCTGAGAGCCCGAGGGTGGGGGCTGGCTTGTCTTGACCCTTGGCTTCAGGCCGAGCCCTTGGGGTTCCCAAGATCCCGCTCTATCCAGGGGCCGCAGCTCATCCGGCTGGGTCCTGGAAGCAGCGGCCTGCCTCAGGCTGGTGTCCTCTATTGGGCTCATAGACTTGCTCCACAAACATGCGGGTGCCTGCTCTATGCCGAGCTTTGTGCTGCTGCTGGGCAGGCTGGGATGTCGCTTTAGGGTGAGGCCGGGAGCCCCTCACCAGGAGAGGCCTGGGTGTGGGAGGAGCTCGCTTCGGGCCTCGGGAGTGGAGCTGGCTGCCCAGGGCGGTAGGGAAAGTGCCTTGTTCGGGGCGATACCCGGGAGCTGCTGGGTTATGAGGCTGTAACGCCCCCAAACTCATCCTCTCGCAGGTCCCCTGAGGCTCAGCGCAAGGGGTCAGCAAATAAATCCATTGTGAATGAACCCTGGGGTCGTGTCGATTCTTCCTGGGCTCTCGGCCTCAGGACGTGGGGGTGCGGGGGCTGTGTGCTCAGACCCTCTCGGGATTTCCTCTGGAACCACCCTCATGGCAGCCCCCCTGGGCAGAGGTGGGCGTGGGGGGTGACGTTTTTGGTTTGGGGCCCAGTGGACCTGAGTTAGAATCCAGGGCCCATTGACCCTCCCATTCTCAGAGTCTGTTTGCTCCTTGAGGAAGAGGGGGGCTGACTCTCACTGCCCGTGAGTGGCCAAATGATGGCAGGCGACTGGGATTTGTGGCTAAGATCAAGGCTGGTCAGGGAAGGACCCTATTAAGAGAATGAAAGACAAGCCACAGATGGGAGAAAATCCTTGCAAATCATATATCTGATAAAGGGGTCATCTTCAGCATATATAAAGAATCCTCAAAACCCAACAATAAGGAAACAAAAGCCCAGTTTAAAAATGGGCAAAAGATTTGAACAGATGCTTTACCGTAGAGAAGAATATGGAGACAATACATAAATAAAGCAGGCAAAAAGATGCACAGTGTCATTAGCCAACAGGAAAATGCAAATTGAAACCACAATGAGAGCCCACCTCACGCCCACTAGAATGGCTAAAATTGAAAAGACTCACCATACTAAGTGCTGGCGAAGATGTGGGGTGAGTGGGTCTCTATAACACTGCCAGTGACGGTGTAAAATTTTGCAGTCACTGGGAGACAGGTTGACAGGTCTTAGCATATGACCAACCATTCCACACCTTGTTACCTGCCCAAGAGAAACGAGAGCACATGTTCATATGAAGACTTGAACACAGATGCTCAAGTTTGTTTATTCACAAACAAAGCAGTTTTATTTGTAATAGCCCCACACATGAAGCAACCCAGATGTCCATCAAAAGGCAAATGAATAAAGAACTATGATCCATCCATACACAGAGAGGGCTTCAGCAATGAAAAGGAATGGGCAGGCCAACAGCCTCAGGTTCATTATGCTGAGAGGGAAAAAGCTAGACAAAAAAGAATTCACGGTGCCTAATTTCAGTCTGTAAAATCCTAGGAAAGTCAAACTAATCTAGCAACAGAAAGTTGAGGAGTAGTTGCCTGGGGGTGAGGGGCAGGGAGGGATGACCAAGGGTTCTGAGGAAATTCCTGGGAACGATATGTTCACTGTCTCAATTGCGGTGATGGTTTCACGGGTGTATGCAAAAACCTGTCAGACTGTACACTTTAAATATGTGTGGTTCGTTGTATGTCAGGGGGGAAAGCCTCAATAATAAGAAAAGAAACAACCCTGTTAAAAAAAAATTGGGCAAAACCTTGAACAAATACTTTGCCGAAGAAGACACATGGATGACATGAAATAAGCACATGAAATGCACATTATAGCCCAATAAAGTGTCACTGCATACCTGTCAGATTGGCTAGAGTTAGAAAGATGCACTATAATAAGGGCTGGTGAAGACATGGGACAGCTGTGACCCTCATGAACCAATGTTGGAAATGCAGAATGATACAATCCACTTTGTGTTTCTTAGAAAATTAGAATACACTTAACCATATAACCCAGCCATGTTCATACACACAAAAAAACCCTGCATGCCAATGTGTATGGCAGCTATTTTTGTAATAACTCAAAATCGGAAACAACCCAAATATCCATCAACAGGGGAATGGCTGAGAAACCATGTCCATCCATCCAAAGAAATATTACTCCGCCATGAAAAGGAGCAAACTTCTGGTACACCCAGCAATGCAAAGGAATCTCAACTGCAATTGCAAAGTGGTTTAGTTTCCCGGCTGCTACAGCAAATACCGTGCAATGGGTTGGGTTAAACAATGAGAATTTATTGGCTCAAGTTTTGAGGCAAGGAAAGGTCCAAATCAAGGCGTGAGTAAGTCTTCCAAAAGCCTGTGGCATTTCTTGGCCCTGGGCTCCTCTGGCACATGGCAGCCTCTCCTGGCCTCTCCCTTCTCTTCTGTGCTCTGTGGACCTTCAGCTTCCTGCTTCCCCATGGCTTTCCTCTCCATCACACTGAATTCCATTCTGCTTATAAAGGACTCCAGTCATAGGATTAAGATGCATCCTAAATGGGCTGGGCCCCACCCTAACAGAAGGCACCTGCTCAAAAGGTCCTACTTATAATAAATTCATGCCTTCAGGAATGGGTTAAGTCTAAGAACATGTTTTTCTGGGGTGCAGATCTCCAAATCACCATGAGAAGTAGGGAGCCATATACTCTACGCTCCCATTTATAGGACACTTTAGAAAAGGCAAAATTACAGGGACAGGAAACATCAGTGGGTGCCAGGGGCTGGGGGTGGCGGAGTGATTGCCTGCAGAGGGGTGTGGGGGATTTGTGGGGGCTGATGGAACTGTCCTGTGCCTTTGCCGTGGTCATTTCATGACTGCACCTGTCAAAACCTACAGAACCGTATGTGCGAAAAGGGTGGATTTCACCGCAGATGTACAACTCCGTAACGTTTTCAAAGAAGGACAGGGAGAAAGAGCTCAGCCTGGCATTGCACGAGTAACTCTTCTTCTCTGGGCCTCAGTTTCCCCACTGCGTGGCTGGGAAGAGGCTCTGCAAAGCGTGTGGATGGATGCTGGGATTACAAGACCCAGCTCTGTGAAAGAGCCCAGAGAGCTTCCTCGGACACCAGGCAGGTAGTCAGGACACACTCTTGCAGCACAGATGTCCTGGGCCACCATATTTGGAGGGAAGCAGACTGCACCAAAATAGCTTCCCAGCGGGTTCTGGGATGCAGGCAGGCAGGCGGGGCAGGCTGCCCTTGCCCCTGTGTCGGTGTGAGCACTCCGAAGCCTGGCTCTCGAGTCCAGGCTAATTTTAGCTGACAGGACTCACGCTCAGTCGCTTGCTTGGCCATGCCTGCAGTCAGAGGTTCTTGCAGCCCGAAAGATGGGGTGGTTGCGGGGCCTCTGGGTGCTGGGTCTAATCTAACAAGAGAGAGCAACGCGGCCACCTTCCAAGGTCCTTTCGGGATGCCTCGTCCTGGAAACTCATGCACACGTTTCATTCCTTGGTCGTTGCAAGATTCCAAGGAGCTGAGTGTATTCGTTTAGATCAGGTGGCCTAAACAGCAGGAACTTATCCTCTCGCAGCTCTGGAGGCTGGAAGTTTGAAATTCCGGTGTCAGCAGGGCCACTCTCCCTGCGAAGGCTCTCGGGGAGGGTCCTTCCCTGCCCCTCCCAGCTGCTGGTGATCCCGGGCTTGTGGCTGCATCCCTCCAAGCTCCGCCAGCCTCTGCCTCGCATGGCTGTCTCCCTCCTCCTGCGTGCATGTCTTCTCCTCTTCTTATAAGGACCCCAGTTGTTGGATTTCAGGCCTTCCCTAATCCAGAATTGTCTCATCTCACGATCCTTACCTGCATTACATTGCAGAGACCCCTGCTCCCAATGCAGTCACTTTCTGCTGTTCTGGGGGGACATATCTTTGGGGGCCATGACCAACCCACCACAGAGGGTAACTCATCCCCATTGGACAGACAGGGGAAACTGAGGCTCAGAGAAGGACAGTGATGGATCCAAGATTTTAGACTCATCTTGTATCTTCCCTGCTCCAGGCCTTGGATCAGCCTCTTCTCCAGGCATCCCTGGGTCCTTTAGTGGAAATGATATTTAGAAACCAAGGTCTGGGGTGGAGTGTGCTCGTTGCTATTGGGGTGTCATTGCTTGTAGACTCTCCCACCGCCCACCCCAACAATAGAGTAACCAACCCTTCTTGGGGTTCCTGGAACGTAGGACTTTCAGTATTAAAATTGGGAGAGTCCCTGGCAAACTGGCAGAATTTGAAATATATGTGTGGCTATGATACACACAAATCCATATTTAGCAACATGAGTTTATTAACAATCATGAGTTCATACGGATACCTCTAATTCCAGTCCAACACAACAGGGTTATTCTCGTCTTTCCCCTGTCCATGCTTGTACCTTTCTCCTCCAGTAGGAAGAAACCTGCAAAAGTTTTGCTTTTAACTATGAAGCAATGTCTCTCCCCCACTCCTGCCCAGGAAAGGGAAGGAAGGAACCAAAAGAATATGTATCCAACAAACCACTGTCCGTTGGGAGTTTGCACCTCTGGCCGATGCCAGCCCCTGTTGGTTATGAGCAAGGGATCAGCCTCAGGGGATCTCGTTAGCTGTGTGACTTTGGGAACACAGCTTTCCCTCTCTGAAGCTCAACATCTTGCCTCTAAAATGGGCCACTGCAAGTATTAAGCGAAAGTGGATCACAGTGGTTATTTAATGGACAGAAGCCACTAAAATGGCCTGCTGGCTCTCAGGGGACCCAGAGCCCACAGCCTCCCGTGCCCTGTGCCCCAAGGGGCTCCCGGCATGCTTTGTAGTCAAGCCCACCCAAGCTTGAGAAGTGTTTCCCACACTCTGTTCCGGTGGGAAGGTAGTGGTCAGAGGGTCCGGGAAGATACCGACTCTACATGCAGACATTGCCCCGGTAGACTTGGATCCCCGTCCTGACTCAGTCAAGCTCCTTCCTCACTCTCAGCCTCAGCTCACCCATCTGTGAAATGGGGGTGCCCACCTGCCTGGCTGATCTCATGCAACAGTCCCTAAGATTGGCTTTGCAAATTTAAGTGCCTTCAACAGACCACATACTGATTGCTTTGTGGAGACCAGATCTTTTCTGGGTGCCCAGAGCACTCTTAAGTTGTTCTTAAGAATTACAGCACACGGCTGAGATGTCACCCAGGGCGTGGTGGGGAGCCAAGACTAAGAGCTAGAAAAAGACTTTCTCAAGTCATCAGATTGTTAGGGTCCAGGTGGGGCTCCGGCCTCTCAGCTCTCTATTTTCAAATGCCCTCCCTTTCATTTCCAAGGGGGTTGCAAATTATTTCTTAAGCAAATCCAGGCTAAGATTGAGGCTTGAAATTTGCACAAAGCCCTCATGTATTAGCTGTTTGTCCATGGCTGCATAACAAATTACCCCAAAACTTTGCAACTTAAAACAGATTCCTGTGGGTCAGGAATCAGAGAAGGGCTGAGCTCTGACAGGATGCAAGGAAAGTGCCGGCCAGGCTGGGTTCTCATCTGAAAGCTTGACTGAAGTGGAGAGAGTCTGCCCTCAAGCCCACGTCCCGCTGGCTGGCTTTCAGTTTTTGAGAAGTTGGCCTGAGGGCTCAGTTCTTGGCTGGCTGGAGGCTGCTTTCAATTCCTTCCTGTTTGGGTTTCCTGGCTGCTAAAACAAATACCATGCAAAGGGTTGTCTTCACAGGAGTTTGCTGGCTCAGGTTTCAGAGGCTGGAAGGCTTGCTTCCTCCCAGGGTTGGTCTCTTCTGGCCGGCTGGCCGGCTGGCCATCCTTGGGGGTCCTCGGCTTTTCCATCACATGGTCACGTAATGGCGTATCCTCTCTTTTCTCTTCTGGGTTCATTGACATCAGCTACTAGCTTCTCCCCGTGGCTGTTCTCTCCACCCGACTTCCACTCTGCTTGTAAAAAGGCTCCAGTCAACGGTGTTACAGCCCGACCTGACTCATGGGGCCACACCTTACCTGGCCACACCTTACCTGGCTACTCCTTACCTGGCCACTCCTTACCTGGCCACACCCTACCTGGCACACCTTACCTGTGCACACCTTACCTGGCACACCTTACCTGGCACACCTTACCTCTTCACACTTTATCTGGCCACACCTTATGTGTTCATACCTTACCTGGCCACTCCTTACCTGGCCACACCATACCTGTTATTATCTGGCCACACCTCACCTGGCTATACCTTACCTGGCCGCACCTTATCTGGCACATCTTACCTGTTCACACCTTATCTGGCCACACCTTACTTTACCTGTCACACCTTACCTGGCCACTCCTTACCTAGCCACAACTTACCTGGCCACACCTTACCTGGCTATGCCTTACCTGGCCATACGTTACCTGCAGTAGCGTCTATAAGAGAACTTATTTACAATGGGTCCTCACCCACCAGAATGTGGACCATGCCAGAACATGGCCAAACCGGGTCCACAATCCCCTCCTCCCACACCTGCCACGTGGCCCTCCCCAGCGTGGGAACCTGTTTCCTCAATGCCAGCAAGAGAGAGAGCTTCCAAGTAAACAGGGGCCGCAGGCGTTTGTGACCCTATCCTGCTCTCGCTGAATCCTGTTTGCTAGAGGCACGTCACAAGTCCCCCAACTTCGGAGGCGGGGCTGGAATAGCAGGACAGGGGGCCCAATCGGCCATCCCGAGTGAATCCAGACCGGGGATGGTTCAGCAGGCCAGACCCGAGGCGGGGATTCCACATACAGTGGGGCTTTTCTTTTTAAATATTTTTGTTAAGAAATCTGCACACATATACAATCCATTCATGGTGTACAATCAATGGCTCACAGTATCATCACATAGTTGTGTGTTCATCACCATGATCATTTTTAGAACATTTGCATCACCCCAGAAAAAGAAATAAAAAGAAAAACTCTTGCATCCCATACCCCTTACCCCTCCTCATCGACCACTGGTATTTCCATATACCCAATTTTTCCCGTTATCCCCTCTATTATTTATTTATTTCTCATCCATATGTTCTACTCGTCTGTTGACAAGGTAGATGAAAGGAGCATCAGACACAAGGTTTTCACAATCACACAGTCACATTGTGAAAGCTATATCATTGTTCAATCATCATCAAGAAACATGGCTACTGGAACACAGCTCCACATTTTCAGGCACTTCCCTCCAGCCTCTCCATTACACCTTGAATAACAAGAGGATATCTACTTAATGCTTAAGGACAACCTCTCGACTCTGTTTGGAATCTCTCAGCCACTGACACTTTATTTTGTCTCATTGCTCTCTTCCCCCTCTTGTCAGGAACACTTTCCCCATCGCATAATACCCTGTGTCTTTGAGTTTGGTTGTTTCCCCCTCATTTTATGCCACCCCCAAAGTGAAGCTCATCAGTGGAGACATGACTTGGGGCCTCAGTTGTCAGGGGTGGGGGTGGGGTGTGTGTGTGTGCAGAATTAAAATCCAGGATCACCTAACTCCAAAGCGAACACCTCTTCCTTTACCCCTCACTTCTCTGAGTCTCTTTCAGGAAGCTCACGTGGGAAGAATTAGCACAGTCCCAGACCTGGGCGGGGACAAGGGAAGTTTCCTTGCTGCCCCACCATCCAGCAGTTCGCGCAGACGTGGGCAGATATGATTGCATTTACACTGGATTTTCTTGGTGGCATCCTCCTGAAGGCGTCTTGGAAAGTTCCAGCTAAATTAGAGAAGGAAGGAGCCCCTAACTGCCCCCATGGAAGCCAGTGGAGAGGTCAGAGGGAAGACACACAGAGCGGTGGCAGGTCTGGTTCTACTGCTAACTCATGGGGTGTCTCGGGGCAAACTGCTTCCTCAGCAAATGAAAATGCTGGCCTTGGTCACGGGCAGGCAAGCTGCGGCCCCCCACTTGGTTTTGTAAATGGCAAGCTGCGGCCCCCCACTTGGTTTTGTAAATAAAACTTTATTGGGACACAGCCACGCCCACTCATTTACCTGTCACCTACGGCTGCTTCTGCGGTACAATGGCAGAGTCCAGTCATCCCGGCAGGGACCGTCTGCCCACGGAGCCAAAAATATTTAGTATCCGACTCTGCAGGAAAAATTCGCCGACCCCTGGAATGGATGAATTTCAAGAATCTTCCTAAATCTGAAAATCTGATTATTCACAGAAGACATGAACAGTACAATAATTATGTCAAACTCCTTGCTGTGCCTATCGTCAGCCATCTCGCCAACCCCCATGTCCCTCCTTCTCAACAAAGACAGATCACAGTCAGGACAGATGTCATTCATTCATTCATTCATTCATTCAATGAATGTTTCCTGATGCTGGGTGTTCGTGTGCCTGGGATGGGCCGTGGGGGTGTGGAGATGCGAGCACCCATTCTTGTCCCTAAGGGGTTCCCTGACAGAGAGAAGAAAGTGCCACGGAGATGCCAAGAGGCCACGGGGGATCAAACAGGGCTTCCCGCAGAAGGGAGACAGTCGGTCCTCGTTACTTGCGGATTCTGTTTTTGCAAATTTGTCTGCTCTCTAAAATGTATTTGCAACCCCCAAATCGATACTTATCACACTTTCGTGGTCATCTGCCGAGTGGTGAAATCTGAGTTGCCTGACAGCCACTTTCCCAGTTACAGTCGAACAAGGCAAAGCCTTGCCTCTGGTCTTGGCTCTTGTGCTGTAAACGTGGGCCTTTCCATCGTGTACTCAGTGCCACACTTACTCATTTTTGTGCTTTTAGTTGATGACGTCCCTGTCTAAAACAGCTCCCGGGCGTGGTGCCGAAGTGCTGTCTTGGGTTCCTGAGCACAAAAAGGCTGCGATGCACCGTATGGAGAAAACACACGGGTGAGAGGCGCTTCGTTCGGGTGTGAGTTATCGTGCTGTTGGCCATGAGCGCGATGTTAATGGATCAACAGTATATGTTGAATACCGTGTCTTTAAACAAAATTGTGCATCGACCAGTTGATGAAAATGTTGTAGGAGAGGCTCGCGGGAAACTGAGACTGTCTTTCCCCACGAGCCGCGGCTCAGATTCATCAATCCCGTGTTGGCACAGCTTTCTAGGCAGAACCACTGCAGGGAACGGGAATGGACGCACTTGTCTGGAGCTTTGGAATGCACCGGACGGGTTTGCAGATGCTGGGAGAATGTTCCAGAAGCAGAGCTCCTTGGTGACATCAGCGCAGGGTGGAGCTGAGCAGGGCTCATCCGCCACCGCAGGTCCCCGCACTCCTGAAAAGTATCGGGGACCCCAAGTGAAGACCCCAGAACTCGCAGAACTGCACACAACAAAGTGCCAACCCGCCTGTTAATGGTGGCTTTAGTTGCTACAAAGTGTCGATGTTGGTTCATCTATTGTAACAAATGCACCATTTGTGTGTGTGTGTGTGCGTGTGTGTTTGTGTGACCATGTGGGATCTCGGAGCAATTTTTCTGCAAACTTAATATTGCTGTAATAGTAAAGTTTATTATTCAAAAAAAAGTGTTGAGGACCCCAATTAGCTTTTTTTCTCATATACGTATGAAATATATGTATATAATATCTATGTATTTTTTAATTTGACATGGCAGGCTCCAGGAATCGAACCCGGGTCTCCCACATGGCAGGCAAGAGCTCTGCCACTCTGAGAGATTCCAAACAGAGTCGAGAGGTTGTCCTGGAGGTTATTCTTATGCATTAAGTAGATATCACCTTGTTGTTCAAGATGTAGTGGAGAGGCTGGAGGGAAATGCCTGAAAATGTAGAGCTGTGCTCCAGTAGCCATGTTTCTTGATGATGATTGTATAATGATATAGCTTTCACAATGAGACTCTGTGAATGTGAAAACCTTGTGTCTGATGCTCCTTTTAGCTACCATATCAACAAAAGAGTAGAACATATGGAATAAAAATAAATAATAGGGGGAACAAGTGTTAAAATAAATTTAGTTTGAAATGCTACTGGTAAATGAAAGCAAGGGGTAAGGGGTATGGTATGTATAATCTTTTTTTTCTCTATTATCGTTTTATTTCTTTTTCTGTTGTCTTTTTATTTCTTTTTCTGAATCGATGCAAATGTTCTAAGAAATGATGAGTATGCAACTATGTGATGATATTAAGAATTACTGATTATATATGTAGAATGGAATGATAAAAAAAAGAACTCTGCCACTGAGCCCCCATTGCCCGCCCATATAATATTTTTTAAGAGACAAGTTGCATTGTTGAAGAGCGCTTTGAAAATCATTGTTTTATTCCTTTGCTTTGTATATATGTTATATTATACAATTTAAAAAGTTGGGGAAAAAAAGGAGAGAGAGAAGCTATAGGGTTACAGAAAAAATAACGCAGAAAATACAGAGTTCCCATCTTCCACTCTCCCATCAGCACACTGCACTGGTGTGGAACATTTGTTACAACTGACGAAAGCACGTTTTTACAATCGCATACTGCTCACTGAAATCCATGGTTTACATCAGGGTTCACGGTTTGTGTTGTACACTCCCATGGGTTCTTTTTTTTTTAAATACTTTTATTGACAAATCTTCACACACATACATTCCATATATGGTAAACAATCAATGGCTCAACAATATCGCCACATAGTTGTGTATTCATCACCATGATCATTTTTTAGAACATTTGCATCATTCCAGAAAAATAAATAAAAAGAAAAAAGAAAAAACTCATATGTACCATATCCCTTGTTCCTCCCTCTCATTGACCACTAGTATTTCAATCTACCCAATTTATTTTACCCTTTGTCCTGTCTATTGTTTATTTGTTTTTCATCCATATTTTTTTTACTCATCTGTCCATACCCTGGATGACAGGAGCATCAGACACAAGGTTTTCACAATCGCAAAGTCACACTGTAAAAGCTGTATAGTTATACCGTCTTCTTCAAGAATCAAGGCTACGGGAGCACAGCTCAACAGTTTCAGGTACTTCCCTCTAGCCACTCCACTACACCATAAACTAAAAAGGGATATCTATACAATGCATAAGAATAACCTCCAGGATAACCTCTCGACTCTGTTTGAAATCTCTCAGCCATTGACACTTTATTTTGTCTCATTTCTCTCTTCCCCCTTTTGGTCGAGAAGGTTTTCTCAATCCCTTGATGCTGAGTCCCAGCTCATTCTAGGATCTGTCCCACATTGCCAGGGAGGTTTACACCCTGGGAGTCATGTCCCATGCATTCCTGTTTAAATGTGTATTCTAGTAACATATATGCAACCTACCATGTAAGTACAAATACATTCGCATGTACAATTCAGGGCTGTTCATTCCATTTGCAATGTTGTACAACCACCAGCACCCATTACCAAACCTGTCTATCCCCCAAACAGAAGCTCTGCACAATTGAAACCTCAACTCCCAATTAGCTTTTGCTTATGTGTGCCGAATTGATTGATAGGTGCCACGTTTGAAATGGAAGGGGAGATTTAAAAATTATTTATTCACTCTTTAAACAACAACAATAAAAACCTGGAGGAACTGAGGGTGGGGTCACTGTTGGAAAGGAAGCCATGCTCGGAAGAGAATAAACGCTCATCCGGTGGTGGAGAAGAAAAGGGTTTTTCCTAAGGCCCTTGCAGGAACAGGTGTCACCGAATGCGGTGGCCGCCGGGCGACAGAAAGCCCCGCGTTCATGCCCCCGGCCCCTCCACTCCCGGCAGTCACAGCCCGTCCGAGCAGCCTAACCAACAGTTCCCCCTTTTGATCATGTTTCATTTCCCTGTGACCCTGCTCAGTACTTGTTTAGATTTGTCCTTATTCAGATCAGGGTTTGACACCAGCCAGGGGCTTACACCAGAGCTCTTCCGTCCCCTGTCCCCCAGACCGGCCTGAGCGGATTTTGCTGCCCTTTGTTTAGTTGGTTTCATCTTCCCCCATTCCACGTCCTTTTGTGTGAAAGCGAAACTTAATTTTACTCTTACAGTCACGAATGGACATTTGCACACCGGTGTCTCTGGCGGCAGCATTGGTGACTCACAAGGGATGGTGGGGAGGGCCCAAGGGAACAGGGACCGAGGAGTCGGAGGGGGGGGCTGGGGTGCACCCCACAGCGGCTGCTCAGCAGCTGCCAGAGGGAAGGCGCTTGGGAGGCATGCAGCCAGGTGGGTGAGCCCCAGGACCACCAAGAAACGGCAGGAACAGAAAGACAGACATCATCATGCCTCGGGCATAGGGACGATAACATAAAAACTCGGTGAGCTGGAGTCAAGAGCTCGGGTTATGAGGTTGGGGTCTGTTGTAAAGGGTTCTAGATTGCCCGCTTTCGCAGCAGTGACGTGTGTTTAGGAGTGCAACTGATATTCCTAAATTCTGAGATGCTGAGCTGTTTGTGACTCACCTGCTCGTTCCCAGAAACGTTGGGTAGTTATGTGACACCTGAGACCCAGAGCTAGAGCTCTGACGCCCTGGAAGTCAGCACGCCCCCTTCAGCAGCTGTTAAAAGAGTTGCAAAAGCGATCAGACTTCGAGGAGAGAGATGAATCCAGGGCTGATCTGGACAGGACTTTGGGAGATCAGAACACAGGGTAAAGGATGATATGGTCCATATTTTAAAACCTCAGCTTCTGTGTGAGACCCAATGGAGAGATGTATATTTGATGCAAAACTTATACTTTGGGTAGCATGTTACGTAATTTAACTTGTACAGTCAGTTTAGTTGAACACCGTAAGGACACGGAATTTTTTTTTTTTTTGTCTTAGTCACTTTGTCAGTTTTATTGATCTTTTCAAAGAATCAGGTTTTGGTTTTGCTGATTTTGTCTTTTGTTTTGCTTTGTTTTCCTTTTTGTTAGATTTATTTTTCATTAGAGAAGTTGCAGGTTTACAGAAAAATCATGAAAAAAATATGGAGCTCCCACAAACCACCTCACCCTACCCCGACACGTAGTTGTCCGGTTATTACACTTTGCATTCGTGTGGTATCTGTGCAAAAATTGATGAAACGTTATTATTACAATTGCACTAGTAACTACAGTCCACAGTTTACATTAGGGTTCACTGCTTGTGCTGTACAGTCCCATGTTTTTTTGTAAATTTTAATTCTGGAAACACTCATCCTGTGCAACCTAAACTTTCGCCTTTAAACACATTCAAACTTGTAATTCAATGGTGTTAATTGCGTTCACAATATTGTGCCACTATAACCACCATCCAGTACCAAAACCCTTCCATGCCTGGTAACCTTTACTCTAATTTCTGACTTAACAAATTTGCTTATTCTAATTATTTCACTTCAAGGAACAGCAGTGATTGGTGCATGCTGATTTCATACCCCACCACTTTGCTGAATTCAGTTATTCGTTCTAGCGGCTTTGTTGAGGTTTTCAGGATTTTTTAAATTATTTAATTTATTTTGTATTAGCAAATCAAAACAACATGCAAACATAAACATTCTTAATAATACAAACATTCCGTGTATGGTGTACAATCAACGACTCACAGTAATATCACATAGTAATATATTCATCACCATGATCATTTTTTAGAACATTTGCATCACTTCAGAAAAACAAATAAAAAGAAAAAATTCACACATGCCATATCCCTTACCCTTCCCTCTCATTGACCACTAGTATTTCCATCTATTCAATATTTTAACCTTTGTTCCCCCTATTTTTTTCTATCCACTTACCACTCCCTTTTGTTGATCACTAGTATTTCAATCTAGTCGATTTGTTTTAACATTTGTTCCCCCTATTATTTATTTATTTTTCATCCATATGTTTTACTCATCCTTCCATAGTGTAGATAAAAGGAGCATCAGACACAAGATTTTCACAATCACACAGTCACATTGTGAAAGTTATAGCATTATACAATCATCTTCAAGAAACATGGCTACTGGAACACAGCTCTACATTTTCAGGCAGTTCCCTCCACCCTCTCCACTACATCTTGAACAACAAGGTAATATCCACTTAATGTGTAAGAATATCCTCCAGGACAACCCCTTGACTCTGTTTTGAATCTCTCAGCCACTGACACTTTATTTTTTCTCATTTCTTTCTTCCCCCTTTTGGTCGAGAAGATTTTCTCAATCCCTTGATGCTGAGTCTCAACTCATTCTAGGGTTTCTGTCCCACGTTGCCGGAAGGTCCACACTGCTGGTAGTCATGTCCCACGTAGAGAGGGGGGAGGCAGTGAGTTTACTTGTTGTGTTGGCTGAGAGAGAGGCCACATCTGAGCAACAAAAGAGGTTCTGTGGGGGTGACTCTTAGACCTAATTTTAAGTAGTCTTAGCCTATCCTTTGCGGGGTTAAGTTTCATATGAACAAACTCAAAATTAGGGGCTCAGCCTATTGTTTTGGTTGTCCCCACTGCTTGTGAGAATATCAGGAATTCTCCACATGGGGAAGCTGAATTTTCCCCCTTTCTTGCCATTCCCCCAAAGGGACTTTGCAAATACTTTTTTATTCACTGTTCAGATCACTCTGGGATTTATTGGGGCATCACTCTGGACATACCATAAAATCTCATGCCCTACTCAAGGTTCCATGTGGTTAAGGTGTTCAATTAAGCTGTCCACATAAGTTATATTAGGAAATACAGTAGTCAAAGTACATGGACTCTTGAATAGGGCGTGAGATCTTGTTGGTTTGTCCAGATTAGTGAGATGCCCTGATACATTCCAGAGTAATTTGGGGACAGTATAAAGAAGTATTTGGAAAGTCGCCCTTGGGGGACTGGGGAGAAAGAAGGAAATATTCAACTCTCCAATCTGGGGAATTCCTGATATTCTCACAATCAGGGGGGACAACCAGATCAATAGGCTGAGCCCTCGATCTTGGGGTTTGGGGTTTGCCCCTGTGAAACTTATTCCTACAAAGGACAGGCTTGACCTACTTATAATTATGCTTGAGAGTCACCCCAAAGAACCCCTTCTGTCGCTCAGATGTGGCCTCACTCTCTAAGCTAACTCCACAGGTGAACTCACTGCCCCCCACTCCCCATGTGGGACGTGACTCCCAGGGGTGCCAATCTCCCTGCAATGTGGGACCTGACTCCCGAGATGAGCCGGGACCTGGCATCATGGGACTGAGAAAACCTTCTGGACCAAAAGGGAGAAGAGGAAAATGAGACAAAATAAAGCATCAATGGCAGAGAGATTTCAGAGTCCAGAGGTTATACTGGAGGTGATCCTTACGCATTCTATAGATGTCCCTTTTTAGTTTATGGTGTATCGGAGAGGCTGGAGGGAAGTGCCTGAAACTACTGAGCTGTGTTCAGATTCTTGAAAATGATTGTATAATGATACAGCTTCTACAATGTGACTGCGTGATTGTGAAAACCTTGTGTCTGATGCTCCTTTTATCCGGGGTATGGACAGAAGAGTAAAAAAATAAGGATAAAAATAAATAAATAATGGGAGTGGATAAAGGGTTAAAAATTGGGTAGATGGAAATACTAGTGGTCAATGAGGAGGAGGGGTGAGGGGTATGGGATGTATGAGTTTTTTCTTTTTCTTGTTATTTCTTTTTCTGGATGATGCAAATATTTTAAAAATGATCATGGTGATAAATACACAACTATGTGATGACATTGTGAGCCATTCATTGTATACGCTGGGTGGACTGTACGTGTGCAGATTTATCAATAAAAACATTAAAAAAAATAATAAACCCATTTACTGGTTAATATAAAAAGCCTCATTATCAATGAAAGATTTCCTTTCCGTTAGAAAAAGGAGTTGTAAAGACTACATTGTTTCATAAGATTGCAAATCTTTTTAATGTCCAGCCTAATAGGTGACGGCGAAACGTCCAATTTTCTGTCATTTTGCCTGAACTATATAAGAAAATCTGGCCTTACATAGCCATGCAGCTGGAAAAGGAAAGCGCCTGTTCATCGGCTCTTTGGATAATTGCGGATATCCTTGGAAACCACACGACGCGCGACGCACGGTAGCTCCTGGAAGGCTGGCTGCACCATGGGGCTGGAAACCTGCCTGTGAAGTCTGCGTGCTCGAGGCTCTAAAAACCCACTCATCTGCCTTGTGCTCTCAGCAACCATTTCCTCACGTGCCTGACTGTACAACATCATGGAAAATTTTAGTCCACTGAGTTTTGCAGCTCTTCCAGGGGTTGTCCCATTTACTCCTAGGTGTCAAAATATCACATCCATGCATGTCCGCCCTGCCCTCATCAGAAAAGCATTTAGGCACGAAGCTGCCAAGCCCCCAGTGGCGAGCACCGGTTTTCCAAAAATCTGACTTTCCCTTGAGAGTTTGACTTTTATCATTGGTGGTAAATAAGGACAGTTGCTTTCCTTGAAGGGTCAGGCTCGTTTTGTTCATTTTTGAGAAACGGGCTGCCGAACCTCCAAATCCGAATTATCATAGATCGTCAGGTTTTCTTTCACAGAGAAATGGCATGGCATAAAAAAAGCTTCCAGTTTGGCTGTCAACTATGTTTGCACAAGTGATTTTCCTCGAGACAGCCATCAAACTTGTGCAGTCCTTCACGCTTCTGTCCCTTCCTTCCCTCCTTCCCTCCCTCCCTCCTCCCTTCCTTCCTTCTCTCTTTCTTTCTTTCCTTCCTTCCTTCTTTAGCCAAACTGCATACCACTTCAGGACCTGGTCTCTTCTCCTGCCGTGTCATCTAAAACGTCCCCGCGATGCTGCATCACTTCACTGCCCAGTCTGGCAGCGCGTCACCACATGTGCCCATTTACGTTTAAATTGATTCCAATCAATCCATCTGAAAATTCACTTTCCCAATGGAACTGGCAAGAGGGCAGGGACTCAGCTGCCGCCGGCGGCTGTGACTCTCCCACCAGGCAGCGCGGCTGGCCGTGGGTCTCCTCAATCACACAGCGCTCTCCTCACGGCTCGGCTCCAGCTGCTGCATCCCGGCTGCAGGTGAAATCATGCGGTTGCCAAGTGCAGGCACGTAAAGGCAGGGGAGGGAGTCTCCCCCCAAACCACACCCTCCATCCACCCCCGCCCGGAAATGACACTATTCCCAGGTATGTGGAAACACCCTCCTAGAAACACGCTTTCCATACGTAAGCAAGCATAAAGATGTATGTCCCCGTCTTTTAAAAAACACACACTTTTGTATTGAGGTGAAATTTGCAGAATGCAAAATTAATCATTTCAAAGTCTGCAATTCAGTGGCACTTAATATCTCCCCAGTGTTGTGCAACCATCACCTCTAACTGTTCAAAGCTATTCCCATCACCCCCAAAATGGAACCCCATACCCATTAGCAGTCAGTCCCCAGTCTCTCTCCCCCCCAGCCCCTGGCCATAACCCCCATATCTGCCTCCTGTCCCGATGACGTGTGTCCTGGACATTGCATATAAATGGAACCACACAAGGCATGCTCTTTTGTGTCTGAATATCAGCACCGATCTCTGCTAATATTGCGATGCTCTCCGAGCCTCCTGTTCATTCGTGTTGTGGGTGTGGATCAGAGCTTTGTTCCTTTTTCATGCCCAGGTAATATTCCACCACAAGGCTGAACTACATTCTGCTTATCCATCCATTTCCTGATGGACACTGGGGTTGCTTCCACCTTTTGTCTATCGTGCATTAAGCTGCTTTGAACGCCTGTAAACAGGTATCTGTCTGAGTGCCTGCTTTCAATGCTCTGGGCTGCACGCCTTGGAGTATAATTGCTGGGTCCCATGGGACTCCAGTTTAATATTTGAGGAAACTGCAGCCTATTTCCCACAGCAACCGCACACTTTACATTCCCACCGGCAGCCTACAAGCTTCCAATATCTCCCCACACTTCACCGATGCTGTTATTTTCTTTCTTTTTTTTTTTTGAAACTTTTAAAAAATTGTATAATGTAACATATACAAAGCAAAGAAAGAAAAAAGCACTCTGCAACAAATAGTTACGGGGGCAGATCCCAGAGTTTGTCATGGGCTACCATACCATCCTCTCAGGTTTTTCCTTCTAGCTGCTCCAGAACATTGGAGGCTGGAAGGAATACATATTTTTTTTATCATCACCATCAACTTTTTTTTCTTTTGTTATTTCTTATATATATATATATATCATATATAACATATAAACAAAGGGTGCCCCCAACCTTGCATTTGCACCACTCACCTCATTCACTTCACTCTTATTTACAATTTTATTTCACCTTGGATTTTTTTTTTTTGCATTTATTTTTATATTTTTAAGTATCGCAGTAAACTACTATTTCTCCTGATTGCCGGTTTTCTCGGCGTCTCTAAACGTTGCACCTAGAGGGGAGCCTCACTTCACTCACCCCGATTCCCACCCTGGGATCAAAACTCCTGGTGGGTTGAAGCCGCTGCTGCCACTGCTGCCACCTGCCAGCTGGCATCCCGGTGCTGGTCTCCAGGGGGCGCTACTCACCTGCAAATGCCCAGCCCAGGTCGTTGGTACCTGGCTGAGATTTGGATTTCTCTCTGCTGGGTGGGGGATGGTAACAGCGCCCTCCGGGGATGCCAAAGGAGCTAGGGGGAACCCTGGCCTGGGGCTGGGCGCCGGCTCAACAGAGGGTGAGAATTGTGCATGCTGGCTAAGAATACAGAAGGAGAACCTTTTTAGAGTTTATTTGGAGAACCTCCAACGCTCACAAAGGTGGGCAGGATGGCACAGCCAGCCCCCAGTCCCTACAGCCATCCCCCCTCACCCTCCACCCCACCTGCACCCCACCGGCAGCCCCATCCTACAGGATTGCTTTGAATCCACCCCCAGTTGCCAACTGTGGTAGCTTGGTACAGGTGTCAACCTGGCCAGGTGTTAGTGCCGCATCGCTCTGTGGCTGGGGGCCTAAATCATCAGCATGTGAGACTCACCCCCATGGCTGATTACATCTGCGGTTGGCCGGGGGCTGCACTTCCCCAGTGAGTGAGCTTTAATTTAATCAGCTGGATGCTCAGACAGAGGTAAAGGCGGCTCCACAGCTCAGCCCACCTCATCTCAGCTGTCCCAGCTCAGCCCAAATGTTTGGAGATGCAGAAAGAAATCGGCCTGGGGAAAACCACCGGAACCCAGAAGCCAGGAGAGAAGCCAGCAGACGTGCCTTCCCACGTGGCAGAGAAACCCAGAGGAAAGCCAGCTGCCCTTCCTCTGAAGAATTATAAACTTTAACTAAGTAAATCCCCTTATTAAAGCCAACCCATCTCTGATGGGTTTAGCCAACTAAAACAATACCTATATCTATAAATCACCCATAACGGGGGTGCAAGGGTAGTTCAGTGGTAGAATTCTTGCCTGCCATGTGGGAGACCCGGGTTTCATTCCTGGCCCATGCACTTCCCAAAGAAAGCAAACAAACAAGAAAACAAAAAAAAATTCAACAAATCGAGCTACAATAAGGGGATACTCACATGTGAAAAGAATGAAATGTGATCCCCACCATATGGCATACAAAAAAGCCCACCCATAACTGTATCTCTATATCCATATACCACATCTACATCGATTCTATATTTATGTCTATATTTATATCTACAACCTTATCTATAATCTATATATCATCTATATCTATATATACCCATATCGATTTCATCTATATCTATAACTACACCTGTATCTGTAATCTATGTATCTATATCCATATCTGTATCTAACACTAGTTTTCATATCTATCTATAATCTATATATGTATATATCATTATGCTTATATCTCTATATCAACTGTATGTCTATATTTATATCAGCTCTAACTAATCCCACAGCTATAATCTATCTATATCTATATCTCCATGCCCCTATCATCTACACCCATACCTAATCATCTCCATGCATAACAATACCTACAGTAATAGCTGTATATCCATATGTAATCTGACTATATCCATATGGAGAGATTTAGTTCATGGAATTGGTTCAGGAGGTGGCAGGCGCTGGCCTGACCCCCGCAGCACCCAGAGGCGGCAGCTCTGCTCCATCGGACCCTCTGCCTTGAGTCTGAAACCCTTGGGGGCCGCAGGCTGGAAACGCGGAGAGCCGCGGGCCATCTGCTTCCAAGGCACAGCTTCTCTCTCAAGCCCCCGCCGCTTGTTTAAGGCCTCCGTCTGACTGGGGGGCCCCCCACATTGTCAGGGCGGTCACCTTCACCCAAAGGCAGCTGACTGTGGGTGCTTCCTCCGTCTCCTGAAATCCATCCACCGCAGCGAGAGACACCTGGGCCAGCTATCGTCCAGCCACGTCGGCACGGCGCAGGCTGCGAGCATGGGTGAGGCAGAGGGCGGGAGCCCTGGAGAGAGGGGCAGGAGCGATTCCGGGGCGGTCTCCGTCCCAAGCCTGCCCACCCTCCTCGCGGGGCCAAGGCAGCGTCTCCCACACCCCCGAGAGGGGCTGGATGCATGGGGCCCGATGGAAGGTCTAGGGACCCAAACAAGTACAGAGTTTATGGGGTGCGGGTGGGGGCAAACTCAGGGTCAGGAGGAGAGGTGCTCAGAGGAGACCTGGGCAGAGTTGGACAGTGGGCTTGGGGACAAGGTGGGGGTCCACAGAGGGAAGCTGAGGCAGAAGGATGGATGCATTGTGGAACGTGGCCGGGACGGCCAGGTGGGCTTCGGGGGACCAGCTCTCCAGGCTTGTGACAAAATCGCCACTCTCACCTTCTGTTTCCTCATCGGTCATATGGAGACAGTCAATATTTATGGGGTCTGCATGGTAAGGGGTTAACTCAGCAGGCCTGGACATGGAAGGTTTGCCTCTCACCTCGCCCCTGGCAGGAACTGTGAAGCCCTTGGACTTTGACGCCTGAGGAGAGGCTCTGTCTTTATCTGGGACTTGGGGCTCGACCGGAGAGTCTGCGCTAATGCTGATAGATGCCGATGCCTGCTTTTGCACACCTGAGCCCTGGGTCACGGCGTCTCCGCTTGACCCCTGGAGGGACCGGAGGCTGGGTGGCTCATGGCAGCCCCTGGGTGCTTCACGCCCCTGTGACAGCCCCAAGGAACCCTGGACCCCGAGGCTCAGCCAGGCTTCCCCATTTGGAAATATTCTGTGCCCATCGTTGCCTGTCGTGGCTGGAGGGTTAAATGCTGCTCGCGACTCCCCGGGAGGGTCCGCTGGAAGCGCTCACCGGCCCCCCCAGCCCCTACCGCCCGCACCCCCTCCCTGGGCTGAGTTTACCGTGTGAGCCGGTTTGAAAGGATTTACGTACCCTAGAAAAGCCATGTTTTAATCCTAATCAATCTTATGGGAGCAACGGTTTCTTCTAATCCCTATTCAGCACTGCGGTCGGAACCGTGATTAGGTTATCTCCATGGAGACGTGACTCCATCAATGGTAGGTATTAAACTTGATTAGATGGAGATGTGTCTCCACCCATTCTACAGGGGTCTTGATTAGTTTACTGGAATCCCATAAAAGAGGAGACATTTTAGAGAAAGTGCCTTTTTTGAGAACAAAGAGAAAGCCACGGAACCATGACAGAATGACAAGAGAACCACGGAGTCCACCAGCCAGCGACCTTTGGAGATGAAGATGGAAAATATCACTGAGGAGCTTCATGAAACAAGAGGCCTGGAGAGGGAGCTGGCGGTCGACGCCATGTTCGCCGTGTGCCTTCCCAGATGAGAGAGAAACTCTGAACTTCATCGGCCTTCCTGAACCAGGGCATATTCCCCTGGATGCCTTAGATTGGACATTTCTATAGACTTGCTTTAATTGGGACATTTTCATGGCCTTAGAACTATAAGTTGCAATTATTAAATTCCCATTTTAAAGCCGTCCGTTTCTGGTATTTTGCATTCCTGCAGCTCGCAAGTTAGAACACCCTGTGTCTTTCACGGTGATAAATGCTGGCTGTGAGTGTGACGGCCTGGCTGAGCCCGTGAGTCCGTCTAGTGAATCATCAAACCCGTGGGGGGTCTTGGCGACCCCTGAATGGCAGAGCCTTTCCTGGGTGGGGACACAGAAGTCGTCACCCTTCACTGAACTCTACGAGCTGAGCAGTGCGTCTCCTGCCCGCCCTCCCAACCTCCTCTCACAGAGAAAGTTTTTCACGATCGTGTAACACCTACAAAGTTTCCCATTTTAGCCATTTCGGCAGCATTGCGTTCACAGCGTTTGCTGCCATCACCACCGTCTGTTCCCGAAGCCTCCCCATCGCCCCGATGAGAAACCCCGTACCCACTGGCATTGTCCCTACATCCTCCCCCGATCCCTCTGTCCAGGCAGCCTCTGCTCCACCTTCTGCTCTCTGAATTTGCTCATTCTAGAGGAATATATGAATGACGTCATGCGGCGCCTGCCCTTTTGTGCTGCCTTCCACATCGTGTCCATGCTGTGGTGCGATCGGAGCTCCCTTTTCCTGGCCGAGTAATATTCCATCCCGTAGGGAGCCCGCATGGTCCCGCCATCATCCATGGATGGGGGCATGGGCGGTGCCCACTGCTGGCTGTCGTGAGTCCCCCCACCCCCCAATGATCGGTCCCTCAGCGAGCCCCTGCTTTCCACTCTTTGGGGCGCACACCCGATATGTTTAACCTTTTGACGAATCTCACATTTCCAATCACATTGGGTCGTGAGAAAGCGTCTCCCTTGTCTGTGCACCCCCTGCTTTTGCTGATTTCGAGGGGCTGGTCTCAGGCTGGCACCATGTGGCCCCCCTCTGCCCC
>PVIY010038669.1:0-23709 GCA_004026745.1 Myrmecophaga tridactyla | reverse complement strand
TTTGTTGTTGTTGAGTTGTAGTATTTAATTTTGAAGAAATTCCATTTAGCTATTTCTTTTTTCATTGCTCATGACTTTGGGTGAAAGTTCTACAAAACCACCTCCTATAACAAAATCTATAAGATATTTCACTACATTTTTTCCTAAACATTTTATGGTCTTAGCTTTAATTTTTTGAGCTTTGATACTTAGTTTTTGTTTAAGTTGTGAGATAGGAAGTCCTCATTCATTTTTATTTATGGATATCCATTTTTCCAAGGACCGTTTAATGAAGTGGCTGCCTGTCCATTTGAATTGGCTTGATCTTGTGAAAGATCAGTTGTATATAGATGATAGAGTCTATTTCTGAATACTCAATTCAATTCCATTGGTTAGTATATTCCATTGGTTAGCCAGTGTCATGCAGTTTTGACCACTGTACCTTGTAGTATGCTTAAAAGTCAGGTAGTATGAAACCTTCCACTTCACTCATCTTTTTCAAGATACTGTCCCTTATAAATAAATTTGGTTTATGATTTTTATATTTCAGGAAAGTGTATTATTGTGATTTTAATCAGTACTGTATTGAAAGTATAAATTAATTAGGGTAGAATTTATATCTCAACTATATTTAGTTTTCCAATCCATGAACACAGTGTGTCCTTCCGTTTATTTAGTTTTTTTCTGATTTATTTTAGAAATTTCTTGTCATTTTCCTTTGTTTAGGTCTTTTGGGGGCTTGGTCAAATTTCTTTGTAAATATTTTATTGTTTTTTTTGGTGTTGTTAATGGAATTTTTTTCTTGATTCCTCCTAAGTTTGCTTACTACAAATGTATAGAAACACTACTGATTTTGGGGTGCTGATCTTGTTCCCTGCTACTTTGTTGCACTCATTTATTAACTCTAATAGCTTTGCTGTAGTTTTTTTCAGGAATTTTGACGTATATTATCATGACATCTGCAAACAGTGAAAGTTTTATTTCTTCCTTTCCAATTCTATATCTTTCATTTATTTTTCTTGCCTAATTGCTGTAGGCAGTATTTCCAGCACAATGTTGAATAACAATGGTGATAGTAGGCATTCTTGTCTTGTTCTTAGTCTCAGAGGGAAAACTTTCAGCCTTTACTAATTGGGTATGATGCTAGCTGGGGTTTTTCATATATTCCCTTTATCATGTTTTATAAGTTCTCTTTTATTCCTATCCTTTGAACTATTTTTCCCAAGAAAGGATGTTGAATTTTATCAAATGCATTTTTTTACATCAATCAAGATGATCATATGCTTTTTCTGCATTGAGTTGTTTGATGTGACATATTACATTAATTGTTTTTCTTTTGTTGAACCACTGTTACATACCTGCAATAAATCCCACTTGTTCATGGAGTAGAATTATTTTAATGTTCTGCTGGATTTGATTTGTGAGTATTTTTGTTGATATTTTTAAATCTACATATATTAAATAAATTGATCTTTATTTTCTCTTCTTGTAGTGTCATTTTATGGCTTTGGTATGGGTGATGTTGGCTTCATAGAATAAGATACTTAGTTTGTTCTCCTTTTCAAATTTTTGAAGTGTTTTAACAGAACTAGCATTAATTCTTTCTTGAATGCTTGATAGACTTCACATGTGAAGCCAACTGGTCCTGGACTTTTTTTTTGGAGTGTGTTCTAGTTTGCAAGCTGCTGGAATGCAATATATCAGAAATAGAATGACTCTTAAAAATGGGAATTTATTAAGTTGCAAGTTTACAGTTCTAAAACAGTGAAAATGTCCAGTTAAAAGTAAGACTATAGAAATGTCCAATCTGAGGAATCCAGGGATAGATACTTTGTTTCAAAAAGGCCAATGATGTTTTGTGTTTCTTTCTCAACTGAAAAGGCACATGGTAAACATGGTGACATCTGCTTTCTCTCAAGACTTCTTGTTTCATGAGGCTCTGCCAGGGACATTTTTCTTCTTCATCTCCTGAAGTTGCATGGAATCTCCTGGCTCTTATGGCTCTTAAGCTTTTTCCAAGATGGTTACCTCATACCTTAAACAATTGGTCTGCCCTCACAAGATCAGATTAAGAATAAAAGGACATGGTTTCTCTGGGGTACATAACAGTTTCAAACTAGTAAAGTAGCTAAAGGTCCAACAATTCTTTTTTTTATTTTCTCAAAGGACCAACTTCTTGTTTAGTTGATTCTCACAATTCTTTCATGGTCTCAATTCCTTTTATTTCTCTCTATTCTTTGTTCTTGCTTTTCTTCTGCTTGCTTTGGAGTTAGTTTCTGTTCTTTTTATAGTTTCTCCAGGTAAGCATCTAATACCTTAATTTTTGCTCTTTCTTCTTTTCGATATATGCATTTAGGACATTATATTTCCCTCTCAGCACTAACTTTGCTGCATCTTATGAGTTTTGAAATGCTGTGTTTTAATTTTCCCTGTCCTAGAGATATTTACTGATTTCTCATGTAATTTTTTTCCTTTACTCACTTGTTGTTTAATAATATGTTGTTTAGCCTTCATATATTTATGAATGTCCAGGACTTCCACCTGTTAATCATTTTCAATTTCATTCCATTGTCATCCGAGAAAGTGTTTTGTATAATTTCAATCTTTTGAAATGTAATGAAACATATTTTGAGACCTAATGTGTGATCTAGCCTGAAGAATGATCCATGAGCAATTGAAAGAAATATGTATCCTTGTGTTATGAAGTAAAATGTTCTGTAAATGTTTCTTATGTAGGTCACTTACTGTATTATTCAAAATCACTGTTTCCTTATTTTCAGTCTATACATTCTATCCATTCATGAGAGCAGTGTATTGAAAATTCCAACTATTTTGTAAAGGGGCTTACTTCTCCCTTCAATGTTATCAGTGCATGCCTCATGTATTTGGCATCACTCTGGTTCAGTGCATAGATATTTGTAATTTTTATCATGAATTCTTGATGAATAGTTCCTATAATTAATGCACAGTGTCTTTCTTTGCCCCTTTTAACTGTTTTTCATTTGAAGACTAATATATCATGTATTAAAATAGTTATCTGTGCTCTTTACTAGTTTTTGGTTGGGTGAAATGTCTTTTTTCATTATTTCACTTTAAATCTGTTTCTGTCCTTGGGTCTAAACTTATTCCCTTGTAGACAGCATATAGTTTGGTCCTGTTTTGCAATCCATTCTTACAGTCTAAATCTTTTGATTTGGGACTTTAATCCATAAATATTTAATGTTATTACAGTAAAGCCAGTACTTTCTGCTAACATCTTGTCTTTGGGATTTTAGAGGTCATAAGTTTTTTTCTCTTTTTACCCTTATTGATAGATTTCATTCTACATTCTTCTCCTGACATGTCTCTCCTGTGTTTTCCTAACTGCTTGTAATGCTACATTTAGTATTTCTCATAACACTGGTCCTTTAGCCACAACCTCTTCAGGTAACTATTTGTCTGAAAATATTTTAAATTCTTCATCAATTTTGAATGACAGTTTTGTTGGGAATGGAATTCTGGTTGACAGTTTTTCTCTTTCATAATCTTAAATAGATCATATCATTGCCGTCTTATTTGCATGGCTTCTACTGAGATATCTGCACATAATCTCATGTTTACCCTGTATATGATGGATCAATTTTCTCTTCTTACTTTCAGATTCTCTGTTTGTTCTTTACTTTTGACAATCTAATTAGTAAGTGTCTTTGTGGAGATTTATGCGGATATATTATTTTAGGGTATGCTGCCTTCGTGGATCTGTAATTTTATATCTTTTGTAAGAGATGAAGTTTTTGGTGGGTGTTTCATCCATTAGTCTTTCTGTCCCTTTTCTTTCTCTTCTCCTTCTGAGACACCCCTAATGCACATATTCCTGTGTTTCATGTTGTCATTTAATTGACAATGAAATGAAATGCAATGATTAACAATTAAAGAGTAAATAAACACTTATATCTATATCACACACCAATTAAGAAGTAATCAGGCTTCATAAACTTAATTTCATTAAATTAATAAAATTAGTTTTATTTAATAAAAATTTTTGGATTACTTATTTTCTAGAAGTGTAATCAAAAGACAAATTGAAGTTAGGCCTCAAACCACATCCATAGCAGTACTCAAAAACAGAAAGGTATAGAGGTCATACCAAAAGCAAGGTAATTTTTAAAGCTGGATCCATGTCTCATTTCCAGCTCCAGGGGAGTGAAAATTCTATTCTGATTTCCTGATCCAATTTTACTGAATGACCCACTCAGCCTGTCTGATTTCCAGACTTGGAATTGGAAACATTTTTTCTCTATTTGTATCTTATTAAGGCACCAAGGTTCTTGTTTGTGGGCAAACAGAGAAAAATTTTGGTTGCAAAGCTGCTAGACTAAGAGTGTAGCAGCCACAAAAGAGTGTAGCAGGCTTGATTACAATGCTCACTCATCATAGTAGTGTTCCAGAACTTTGGGCATTTAGATGCCCTCTCCTCTTAGGAACTTTCTGGGGTTTCCAAATTGATACCAGTGAAATTGTTGAGTTCACTGCCTAATTTGTTCAAATGGTCAAACCCTTCTTCAGATGGGTAGTATTTCAGAAGAGAAAGAACTTATTGCCAGGCATGTAACAGGAGATCAGATGCCCTATAAGTCTAAAAATACATCTCCCTGAATGTCAATACTTCTGATCACTGTATAGTACTAAATCATGGGCTAGTTTTATGATAGCAAAATGACTCAAGATGTCAAGTTTAGTGGTGGTCTAATTATTGAGCATGAGCAGGTTGATTACATGCTTTGTCACAGAAATTGTGTAAGAAAATGATTGCCTTGATATTATGCCTGGCATGATTTTTAGTATTATAATGAGGTATAGGTCACTTATAGGTAAAATTGAAGCTACTCTACACGTCAGGTGGGCCAATTTTGCTTAGATCCAGCTTCATCTACCAAGATAGTTTTGGAATTGTATTGGGTTAGCTTTGGGCAGTCAAGGCCCTTCATTAAAAAATATTAAGGGATACCTTTATTGATCATAAGACTCTAATATTGAGAAACAAGATACATGATCACAAGTGAGTATCAGCCACACAGTTTTTACAACCACAATATAAAGGCAATACTGTTATACAATCATCATAAAAGTCCAGGCAGCTATATTACAGTTCACATATTTCAAGTATTTCCCTCTGACTATCTTAATACAGTAGAAAGTTAAAAGAAATATCTATTAATGTTTGAGTTATCAAAATCATTTTTTAACTCCTGACTCTTTTGTTACACCACCTAGGTAGCTTTTTATATTGATGAGAGCTCCTACCCATTATTTTAAGTTTGCTCAATTATTTTATCTATTTGCTTAATGCTGTGATCCAGACAATTGAAAATTTCCCAAGTTAGCCTTCAGGGTAATGCAAAGTGTGGTTTCTTTCCAATGCCAAGGCTTTTTCACAGTAATTACAAATACTAGGGTCTTGAAAACTGGTGCTTAGAGGTCCTTTTCCCAGAAAAAATATACAATTTACATTTTTGTTTATATGTATATAAATTAGTACACATGCACATATACATACATGTGTGTGTACCTATTTCTCTTTAAACAATTTTAATAGAGCTCTTTAAGAATTATTTTTATTAATTTGCTATTATCATCTGGAAGTATGAAAATTTATATTGAACAAGGAAACACAAATAGAAAGTTAGCTGCACAAAAAAACAGAAACAGAGAAATACACTTTTGAAAGGGACAATGAAATATTTGAATATTCTTCATCCCATTTCTGCTGTCTTTTGCAGAACAATTCTAACTGTAATACAGTGTTCCTGTCTATAGAACTATTTTCAGGGCATTTCTTTCTTGGATCTAAATTATATTGAGACCAGATTGAGTTACAGAATAAACTATTTTGGGTTGTTTTTCTTCATAAGCTTATATCTAAAATCTTTCCAGTTTTTTTCAAAATATAGTGATAAAGATTATATTCAGGAATGCTATTACAATTAGAATTTCACATTTTAAAGAATTTCCATAATCTGTAACCAATGAGGAACAATTTAAAAATGAAAATGCAGTAAGATATCAACTAACAAATGTAAATGCTTAACACTTACTACATATTGAATTAATACACCAATTAATAGCTATAGTAGATATGTTGAAAAACAATTAAACAGTTTGTTCTAATTTGCTAGCCACTGGAATGCAATATACCAGAAATAGAATGGCTTTTTAAAAGGGGACTTTAAATAGTTGCTAGTTTACAGTTCTAAGGCTGAGAAAATGGCTCAATTAAAACCAGTTTATGGAAATGTCCAATCAAAGGCATCCAGGGAAAGATACCTTAGTCAAGAAGGCCAATGAAGTTCAGGGTTTCTCTCTCAAGTGGAAGGGCATATGGTGAACACAGTCAGGGCTTCTCTCTCAGCTGGAAGGGCATGCAGCAAACACAGCATCATCTGCTAGCTTTCTCTCCTGGCTTCTGGTTTCATGAAGCTCCCTGGGAGGCATTGTCCTTCTTCATCTCCAAACATTGCTGCCTGGTGGACTCTCTGCTTCGTGGCGCTGCAGCATTCTCTGCTCTCTCTGAATCTCCCACTCTCCAAAATGTTTCCCCTTTTATAGGACTCCAGTAAACCAATCAAGGTCCACTGAAATGGGTGGAGACATGTCATCACCTAATCCAGTTTAACAGCCACTCTTGACTAAATCACATCATCCAGGGAGACGATCTGATTACAGTTTCAAACATACAGTATTGAATAGAGATTATTCTACTTTTATGAAATGGGATTTTGATTAAAACATGGCTTTTCTAGGGTGCATATATCCTTTCAAACCTGCACACAGGTATTGTTCACTTGCTATTCCTAAGTAACACACTAATTAAAGCTAAACATGTATAACATTACTTGTTTTATATGAATCAACTTAAATTATTAAATTTTTAAAATAAGTATTAAATATCTATATTCCATTATTACTCCTCAGTAGACTTAAAAAAACTTGCAATATTAAATGAATCTGAAATTTTATGAATGTCCAGTGAAAATTCAAGTTATTTATTTCCTATCAACAGATTCTACATTTGAAGAGTACAGTTTATTTCTCATTCATCTTCACCATCAAAAAACTGTCTCCTATTTGGGGTGATTTTATGAGACTATCAAGATTTTCATATTCTTATTACAGCTCTCAGTTGTGCTCTTATAATTTTATTTTTGAAATAGTTATAATGAGGATGTATATGTTGTGATTCTATTTTTGTATTTTTTGTTTAGTCAAAGATTTTTATCAGCTCAGGGAGCTAAGAGTTGTGTAACATAATTAATTCCTTTTCTACTTTAAAAATAATATATTCAGCACAGCCTTTAATATAATGTATGACAAGAATATCCTTTTAATAGGTGTTACCAATCACTTATCATATGATCACTGTCATGGTCAGTTTCATGTGTCAACTTAGCCAAGTGATGGTACCTGTTTGGTTGGGCAAGTGCTGGCCTGTCTTTTGCTATGAGTACATTTCATAGACTTAAGTCATGATCACATCAGCTACATCCACAGCTGATTCCATTTGTAATCAGCCAAGGGGAGTGTCTTCTTTAATGAGTGATGCTTAATCTAATCACTGGAAGCCTTTTAAGAGGATTCAGAAGAGACAGGTTCTCTTCCTGCTTTGGCTGGTAAGCCTCTCCTGTGAAGTTCATCCAGACCCTCCATCAGAATCATCAGCTTCACAGTCTGCCCAATAGATTTTGGGCTGTACATTCCCATGGTTACATGAGACAGTTATATGAATAAAAATTCATATAAAAATTTTTTATGAATATTTCCTGTTGATTCTGTTCCTCCAGAGAACCCTAACTAATACAATGACTTTTTTTCAAGGGTGGGCCCTGAGAATTAAACCCAGGTCTCCAGCATGGCAGGTGAGAACTCTTCTGCTGAGCCACAGTGGCCCACCCGACATGATGACAGTTTTAAGATTAATGCTAAAGCAAGGCAAATGGCACTCACTATACAGGGCATGTTGAGAAATAAGAATTTATTAGGGTCACATGTAAAGAAACATCAATATTATCAGAGGTCATGTTTCCTTTAATCTCTACATTTTATATTACTAATTTTAGTTTTACAGAAATGCATTTACATGCATTTCTTCTTAGAGCTATATGGGATGCTTTTAATTTTACCTTTTATTCTAATAGCATTAATTTTATTCCTTCTCAATTTAAATTTACTTCTGAATTTTAATTCATTTTGCATAGGACACAATTACATTTTTATTTATTCTTGTGCTTCTCCTTCCTTCCACTGTCATTCCTTTCACTCTTCTTCCCTTTCTTTTTCTTATTCTCTAACTGAGCTATTTCTTTCTCTCTTCCTTTTCTCTTTTACAGTTCTTTATTTTCTTTCATAAAAAAGACATGTTTTTCCAGGTTCCACATCAATTTTAACACATATTCTTGATTGTTTACTTCCCTTTCTACTTATGATTCCTTATCTCCAGGATTCATTTTTCTCTTTCTGTTCTTCTGGTAAAATTGGAAATGGAGGACAAAAGCATGTCTTGTATTGAGAACAATGATCTTGTTAGTGATGTTGATGATTTTATGCTTGGTGTCCAATTTCTGCACTTGGGTATAGTCAATATCCCTTCATAATAGAAATCCTGTGAGACATCTAATATTGCCATTTACATTATTTTCATTTGAATATTTGTGCACTTAAAGAATAATGAACACCTACCAAGTCACAGATTTGGTAACTGATGGAGCTGGGCGCAGTTACCAAGTAGTCCTGACTAGGATGTTATTTATGCTTTCTAAATAAACATTTGGATATTATCCTCACATAAGCAGTCATCAGAAGGGTCTTCTTTTGTTGGTTATTGCATTTCTTCTTATAATATTTGTATATAATTATAAAACAACCATTATCTGAACCTAGTAACAATCACAAAATTATTGTTTCATTTATTGATAAATAAAATGAAGTTCTTTCTTCTGATTAAATACCACACATCAAGTAAATGAATGGTCTATTGATTTGAGCAATAATTTGGGACAAATACAGGATGAAATATGCAATTTTGTGACATCATCAACATGGCAACATAAACAGTTACTAAAAATCTCTCCACAGAGTTTCAATGTTAAAAAAGAACAATTATGATTTGTTCAGAAATCTGGAGGAGGATATGGACTAATGAGAGAACCCACAAATCCTGATTGAAGTAGAAGAATATAAAGTAAGAGATTTCCATCCTGGACACTAGTCCTCTCTCCTCCTCCTCCCTCAGTCACACAGTTTGGGATAGGAAGAGAAACTATAGCTGGGACTACTCCCTCTGGGAACACAGAATATGTGTTCTCTCACAGCAGTAGGATAGATCCTCACCTATTGGAGAGCTGGGAGCCTGAGAGAGCATTTCAAGTCCCAGGTCAGTGAGAGACAGACATTCTGAGAAAATGTGTACAGAAGCTACATTTTCAGTCCTAGGCCTGAATGTCCTCACCCCACTCCTGTGAGAAGCAGCAGTGAGAGATCTGCTCCCTGAATAGGGGAAGGCTAAAGACTGGGACAACTGAGGGTATACACCAACGCATATAAATTAGAGGACACATACCCATATTGAGGCAGATTTTTGCTGAGAAAATGAGAGAAATGATACCTGCAGTCAGCCTGACCTGATGAAGTGTAGCCTGTGCTCTGAAGACACACAGCTATGAGAATGGTTATGTCACTGAATAGGGAGGTACAAGGGTAGTTTAGTGGTAGAATTCTCACCTGCCATTCAGGAGACCAGGGTTCAATTCCTACCCCATGCACTTTCCCCAAAACAAACAAACAAGCAAACAAAAACAAAAATTCAACAAATGGTGCTGCAATAAGGGGATACTCACATGGGAAAAGAATGAAATGTGACCCTGCCATACAGCATATAAAGAAAAAAGTTATTGAACAATGCCATCCACTGAGCAGGCATAAAATGCAAAAGAATTGAATGAATTTTTGAGAGACTACCCCCAACATTATTTCATGCTGACTGGAACAGGTCTATACCCACTGCATGAGAACTCAATACTGTTTTGGGTGATAAACATGGATGACCCAACTATTAATGCAGTGAGCTTAAACAAACCTAGGTCTTAAACATCAGCTTCCACGTGGCCTTATGCACAAAGGGTTTTAACCAAGGATGGAGAGAGGGAGAGAGTGTGAAGATAAATGGTTACAATGGTGGAATTTCCCCCTTGGTTCTGGAAAGTTGAAGGAGGAGAACTCAGGAACAGTTTTTCCTGTTCCTGCCTGCCAAATGAGGGGGAAAGGTGAGGTGTCAGGATCGTGGAAGGCTGAGAGTGGAATTTATCCAGACTCACTCAATAACCTTTTGATTTCTTTCTAAAAGGAGACTTCCTTGGAAAGATGGCAGGGTAAGGGGTCTCCATTCCTCAAATCTCACATTAGCTGATTTGAGGGCTCCTCGTGGTGGGATCAGAAATAATCCAGAGTGTGGGGAAAGTGACAGTTAAAAACCCCACCTGGAGCTAATAAAAAAACATACAAAACGTAATGGTGCTTTCCTGTCAAAAAAAAAAAAAAAAACCTAGGTCTTGATGATGATGATAAACAGAGCAACAATGGGAGAAAGCAGGCTTCTTTTTCCCACAGAGACATTGCTGTAGTGTTCAGTGTCTGCTCCCATCCCTGAGGCCAAACACTGTACATGCTGGTTCTGGAAGTGACTGTGTAGAAGAACAAAAGTGAAACTGGCTGGTGAGAGAGATGAACAGATGGAGATCAAACCTGACCAATAGGAAAATCCCAAACAAAAGAAATAAGATGACCCCTATAATAAACTAAACACAAAAATCAGATACATTGACACCAGCAAAAAGTCATAACCTATAGCAGTAAAAATGAAGATCTGTCCCAACCAAAAGAAAAAGCTAACCCCTCAACTGAGATTCATGAATTGAAATAAATATTTAATGATGCTAGAACATCTTCTAAATCAATTCAATGAGTCAAAGGAAAATATGAAAAAAACATGAAGGTTATAAAGAAAACACAAGGTGTGCATATTGAAGAACTTGAGCGCTTGAAAAAACTGATGGCAGAACTTATGGGAATGAAAGAAAACATATAAGTGGTTAAAAGCAAAATGAGGACATATAGCAGCAGATTTTAAGAGGCAGAACAAAGGAATAGTGAACCAGAAGACAGGATATCTGAAATTGTACACACAAAATAAGATAGGGAAAAATGGAAAAATTTGAGCAGGCTCTTAGGGAACAGAATGACAATATGAAGTGCCATGAATATACATGCTATGAGTATATAAGGAGAAGAGAGAGGAAAGTGGGCAGAAAGAAAAATGGAGGAGATAATCAATGAAATTTTCCCAACTGTTATAATTGATATAATACTACTGGTCTAAGAAGTGCAGCATACCCTAAACAGAATAGATTTAAATAGACCTATGCCTAGACACTTAATAATCAGATGGATAAAAGTAAAGACAGAATTCTGAAAACAGCAGGAGAAAAGCACATACATTTTCCCTTTCACTTACAAGAAAATCTTGGTACGACTAAGTGTGGCTCTCTCAGAAGAAAACATGGAGGCAAAAAGGTAATGGGATAATATATTTAATACACTGAAAGAGAAAAACTATCAATCAAGAGTTCTATATCTGGTTTACAGTTTGATATCATTTATATGACTTGCTGAAGAGGTTGAAATTACAGAATTGATCTGTCATTACTGGAGGTAAGAGCTGATGAGAGTTTGACATTTCTCATGTAGCAGCATCAAGGAATTATTTGGAGTGATGGAACTTTTCTGTATTCTGATTTTTGTGGTAGTATTTGGTGAATACTCATGGAAATGTGCACAAAAATGAAGTATATTTCACTTTGTTAGGAGTAACCCAGAAATAATGGAACAGAACCAATAAAGTTGTAGATGTTTCAAATATTTTTCATGCTCTCTTGCCTCTTGGTAAACTTTAACTTACTTTCAATCTTTATGAATTTCTTATTCTTGACATTTCATAAAAATGGAATCATACAATAATAGTTCTTTTGTTTCTGGCTTATTTTACTCAACAAAATGTTTCAACATATACTGTTCTGGCATCAAAATGCAGTTCTGATATTTTGTACAACAAGAATAAACCTCAAAACGTCCATAAAATTTGAAATAAAATTAATTAATAATAATATGGTGATAAGGCATAATAATATCAGAAATATCTACCATAAAAATGATCCAAAATACATGCTAAGAACGGATTATTTTTATTTTATAAATATCAAAATATCTGCTTGTCCTGCATGTGTGATAAAACATGTTTTGTGTTGGCTTGAAACTGTTGTGCACTCAAAATATCCATGTTCTTTAACCCTCGTTCAATACTGGTGGGTGGAATTATTTAGTTAGATTGTTTCCATTGAAATGTGACCCATTCAGTAAGGGTGGAACCTTTTATTTAGGTGTTTTCCATGGAAATGTATCCCTACCCTTTCAAGGTGTGATTACATACTGGAGTCTGCTAAGAGTGAAGCATTTTGGAAAAAGCTTCAGAACCCACACTGTCAGAAACCTTTTGAAATGGAGAAAGAAAACAACCTCAAGGAGTAGGTTTGAAATGAGAAACCACAGACCCCAGCTGATGTTAGCCATGGGCCTTCTAACCTGACACAGGTGTGGCAGATCCATTGGCCTTTCCTTTCTCAAGGTAACTTTCTCTGGATGCTTCAGCTTGGATATTTTTAAAGCATGAGAATTGTAAACTTGCTACTAAATTTCCTTTTTAAATTGTTTATACATTCCATTTCTCATATATTGCATTCCAGCAGCTTTAACAAACTAAAACAGATTTGGTGCCAGGAAGTGGGGACACTACTGCACTTTGCAAATAACAGAAATTTTTAACTGTTTTTTTAATGGATAAGAAAAATATTCCCAAAGAATTGTGAACAGTTTGAAAGAGAGGGCCTATAATGCCTCTTCTAGTTTACTAGCTGCTGGAATGCAACACACCAGAGATGGATTGGCTTTTAATAAAAGGGAATTTATTTTGTTAGTTCTTCAGAGGAAAGGCAGTTAACTTTCCACTGAGGTTCTTTCTTATGTGGGAAGGCACAGGTTGGTCTTTGCTGGCCTTCCCTCCAGGCCTTTGGGTTCCAACAACTTTCCCCAGGGTGATTTCTTTCTGCATCTCCCAAGGCCTGGGCTGAGCTGTGAGTGCTGAGATGAGGTATGCTGATATTCTTGGGCTGTGCTACGTTAGGCTCTCTCATTTAAGCAACAGCCAATTAAGTCAAACATCATTCCTTGCAGCAGGCATGCCTCCTAACCAACTGCAGATGTAAATCAGCAACAGATGAGGTTCACATACCATTGGCTCATGTCCACAGCAACAGAACTAGGTGCGTTCACCTGGCCAAGTTGACAACTGAATCTAACTACCATAATGCCTTAAAGAGAATGCTGGTAGAATTGTGGACCCTAAGGATGATTCTGATAAGACCTTTAACAGAAATGATGCTTGTGTTATTGCAAACTTGAAGGAAGGTGTTCCTTGTTCTAAAGTGGCAGATAATTTAGCTAAATTGTTTCCTGATTTGGGCTGGAAGTTAAAATTTTAAATTGGCAAGCTGTGGTACTTAGTGGAAGAGATTTCCAAACTAAATGTGGAAAATGCTGCCTGGTTCCTTGTAAAAGTGTCCCACATGAGGAGTTAACCAAACTTGGAAACAGTCAGCCATTTCAGAGAAAGCCAGAATTGGAGATGGAGTTATCCAGGAATGGTTTCTACAAAGTACTATAGTCTTATAGTTTTGATGCTTACATATTAAATATAAAACCAAGAAGAGTGTTGTGGTATCAGTATATTCAGAAACAATGCCAGTATGGACAGAAAGGGACAGAAAATGACAAATTGAAGGAAAATTGACTTCAGGAGCACAACCATGGAAGTTAAAATCTGAAGCAAAGAAACCTTGGTCCAGAAGAGTGGACCCACCTATCCACATGGAGAGGCTGTTTACCCCAAAGGCAGAAGCAGGCCTTCTGCCTCCAAGAGTTTTGTTGTCTCAGGCTTGTGAGATGGTGGAGCATGTTATCTGAAAATTAGCAAGAACCTTGTTGCTGCCCCACTGATTTGAGGGGTGGAGCATGTGCCTAGGAGAGGACAGAGAGCTGGGGTGCTGCCCTGATAATTGGGGATGGTAAAGCTGAGATAAAGTTAGTCTCTCCAGTGTCCCACAAGGTTGCATACCACATTCCAAGGCTTGGAATGAGAAAGGCTGCTGCATAGGCTTTTGGGAAGGATGAGACTGATACTTTCTAGAGCCCTGAGGATATTTGATTCTCAGTCTTTGAAACCTAATGGAGTTTGCCCTGCAGATTTTTGAAACTGTTTGGGACCTGTGTCTACTCTGTTCTTTCCAATATTTCCCCATGGAAATGGGAATATGCACCTTATGACTATCCCTCCTTTATTAATTGGCCACAGAAAATTTCTGAGTTTTATAGGTCCAGAGTTAGAGGAGACCTTGCCTTGGTACAGTTCATGCCTATAACTAACTTTGATGTTTTTAAACTGTCATTCAATAATGCTCATTGGGATCTTTTGAATAAGTTGCTTCCATTGAGATCTGACACACCCAGTTGTGGGTAGGACCTTTTGAATAGGTGGCTTCCATGGAGATGTGTCTCCACCCATTCAAGTTTGGGTTGCCTACTGGAGGCCTTTAAGAGGGAAGAATTTTGGAGAAAACTTCAGAACCCTTGCAGTCAGAGACCTTTGGAGATAAGGAAAGAAAACAACCTTAGGGAAGATGCTTGAAATTAGAAGCTGAAGACTCCACCAGATGCCAGTCACATGCCTTCCCAGCTGACAGAGGTGTTCCAGACCCATCAGCCTTTCTTGAATCAAGGTACTGTTCACTGGATGCCTTAGTTTGGACATTTTTATAGACTTAGATCTGTAAATTTTCAACCTAATAAATTTTCATTGTAAATTTTCAACTTAATAAATTTCCTTTTTAAAAGCCATTCCATTTCTTGTATACTGCATTCTTGCAGATTTAACAAACTAAAACAGGGTGTTTTATATAACTCTTACAAATTTTATTTTGGATTCATTTATACAGATAAAAGTAGTGTTTGCTTTGCCTTATTTACCTTCTTTTGTGGAATGAATTAGGTCCCACACAAAGATGTTCATGTTCTAAACTTTGTCTTTTGAAAGAGAACTCATTTGCAATTAAGATCTGCAAAGCTCCTATTACTTAAAGTGAGGGCAAGTTAAATCAGTGTGTATTTAATGCAATATTACTAGAGGTCTTATAAGAAAAATAAATTTTGTTAGAAGGGGAAAGAGAGGGAGAGAAGTATTCATATGGCAAAGGCAGAATTTGAGTCATATAATGCTGGAATTCCACAACCATAATTCTACAGCTTTAAGAGAAAGTGTGATGCTGCCAGCATTTTAATTTTGGACTTATAGCTTCCAAACATATACTGCTTTGTATTTTATTTTAAAATGCATAAAATTTTTAATTTTCTGCCTCAGAATCATTTATATTTTTGATTGAGTGCATGCCTCTATTATGATTTCACTACCTAAAATAAAACAGCATTTGAATTAGACAGATATGTTGAAAAATATGTTAAACACTTTACATAAGTACCATGAAATCTTTCAGAGTTAGCATTTTTGTCAACTTTGTGTAAATAATGAAATTACCATCATTTTGAAAAGTTAATAAAATATTATATTTATCTCAATATTTTGATGTACATTTATTTTATCACAATTACCTAAGATTTTGCTGAATTGTGATTTTATCTTTTTGATTTATTGAATATTTCATTTTTTCTATTTTTATAAATGGATAAGAAATTTTATGTTAGCTATTTTATGCATTGCCAATATATATTTAGAACTGTACACAAACAAATGCAATAAACAGATTTCTTTATATGCCAGAAGTCTATATAAAAATATATATAATAAAATTGCTATAATTTGATTGACTTTGTGCCACATACTTAAAAATTCTTTTAACAAATGAAAAATGTGAAAACACTTTGTTAAAAATGTTTTAACAAGAAACAAATGTGGAGATGATAATTGGCCACACAGATTTGAAAGACAAATATGTGGAACTTGAATAAATTGAAGCAGTTTATTGATTAAACAAAAAACTAAAAAATGAAGATACAAGATAGAAGATGAAAATGTAAATAGACCTGAAAACACTAAATATTGCACAGAGAAATAAATGAAATTTCATACACATACACACACTTACACACATGTGCAAAATTTAACATATAGCAAGTTAATTATTATGGAGAATAGAGAATGAAAGAAGAAAAATTTTGGACTTATAATTTTAAGGAAAGTTAATTTCCTTAAAATTATAAAACATGTGAATCCATGTGTTCAGAAACAGAAAAACATTTCAATTAGGATATAGAAAAAGGAATAAATATCTGATGTGTAGACATTTTTGTTTACCTCATCAAAGCTACATTTTGTCTTTCTCAAGTCTTCTTTGTTACCTGGAGTCTAAACAATTTGGACTGCATCAAAGAGCTTTCTGCTTTTGGTTTTGTTGAATATGGCCAAGAGGTAAGTACTGGTTTGAAACTGTAATGTACAGAAGAGAAGCCATGTACTTCTGATCATGATTCAATTTTGCAAGGGCAGACCTATTGTTTAGAGTGGAAATTTTGGTTAGGTTGTTTCTCTGGAGATGTAATCCACTCAGTTGTGACTGTGAGCTTTTGATGAGATTATTTGCATGGGGTTGTGACTACACACATGCAATGTGGACCTTACTTTACTAGAATCCTCAAAAGAGCCAACACAAGGAAACATTTTTGGAGGAAGACCAGACACAAACATTTGGAGATGCTGGGAGTGCTGACACAGATGCTTGGAAAGTCATTAGAAACCAGATCCCCACAAATATTGCCAGGGGCCTTCCCTGAGATGCTAAGCAACTCAGAACTTGGAGAAAGCCAACACTGAGAATCTAAGAGAGAACCTCCAGATGCTTAGAGGAAGCCACTGAAATCAGAAGCACAATGCAATGAACCATGAGCAAGGACCTCGGGCACCAGCCACATGACTTCCTAGTGGACAGAGAAATCCTAGACACCATTTGGCTTTTCTTCAGGGTCAAGGTATCTATCTCTGGATGCCTTAGTTTGGACATTTTTATGGCCTTAGTACTGTAAACTTGTAACTTAATAAATCCCCTTTATAAAAGCCAGTCCATTTCCTGTATATTTCATTCCATCAGCATTAACAAAGTGGAACAATGGGTCTTTCACAAAATCAGATGGCAGGAGATTAGTGTTTTCAAAAGAGTTTATTCTCAGTTCTTATTTTGTGGATGACCCTGAGGCTGGAAGACTTTTAACTGAAGCTCACTGCTCTTTTCAGACAGCACCCCAACCTAGCTCTCACCTCTTATCTCCTTTTTACTTCTTTTTCCTTCCACTCGCCATTATATATTGATGGATATTCTACAAAATAAATGGCCTACACTCTTCAAAATGTCTTCGATGAATAAAGACTCTGCCTTTTCAAGATTAAAAGGATATATTCATTGAATGATTGCTTATTGGATATTAAAATGCAGGTATAGACATAGATATAGATGAAAATTTAAATATAGATATAAATTTGTTATTGAGGTATTTTGCAACATTCACACAAGGTATGGAAATATATAATAGTGGTGAATCTAGTGTTTATTTCTTTATGTTATTACTTGCTTTTCAATCTATTGCTATTAATTTATACTTATTCAATCTAGGTTATATATTTTCAATCTCATCATGGTCACATTTCATGTTTTTTCCATGTGTGTATCCTGTTATTGCAGCACCATTTGTTGAATTTTTGTTTGTTTTTTATTTCTTTGTTTGCTTTTTTGTTTTAGGAAGTGCATGGGTGGGGAATTGAACGTGGGTCTCCTGAATGCCAGGCAAGAATTCTACCACTGAATTATACTTGCACCCATTTCAATCTAGGTTTTCTTTAAGGTTAATTTAATTTTACTGCTTTCCTTTCATGCTCAAACACAGTTACTTTGAGTAATAAGGAATGTTTTAACCATTTTCATGCTTTCTGCTATTAATTCCATTTTTTGATATTAATATTTGTCAATATGCATCTTGGAGTGGGAGAGTTCTGTAACTACTGGAAGGCTGGCCTCTGTTCTGAAACCATCAAAGTAGGACAACAATTTTATCATTGCCTTCACAGTCCAAAAAGTTGCATCATATTTTCTATTATTTTTTCAGGACTCAAAATATGTGTTCTCTGTCTCAAATCCATTGCCTGAAAATAATTTTCTCCTATTTTTATTCATTACAAATTTTGCAAAATGATATACATGTTTGGAGAGTTAGCACTATGATACTGTTTATGTTGCTATGTCTAGATGTGCAAGTCCTTACTTTGTTTTAATACAAAATATAATGTTTTATGCATTAGACAAGAAAAATACAAATGAAATTAAACAAAATATATTTCTTGTTACAATGACATGTAAGAAACATTTATCTCTACTTTTCCCCTTAAAGCAATAAAATGAGAATGAAATTAAGAGAAAATTTGTCCCTACTAAGCCAAAGAAATGGAGGAAAGAAGCCACTACAGTGTGGAAATAGCAGGTGTTTTGTATGATAAGATAATTCTTACAAAAGGGGATAAACTACACTGATCTCCACTTCAAGATTGAAGAAATGACTATCTTGCAACAGAATTGGTGGAATGTAGGGGCTGCAAATGCTGAAGTAGAGAAGCATCAAACTGGAGAAAAAAAGGCACTGCAAAAGTTGGAGGTGGGAATGAGAGCTATTTATTTCTAAGGGTATTCAGATATTTAATAATGTGGTGCATTAATTTCTTCTAAAGATTTGTCAAATTCTGGTGGTGAGCCCTCCACAGGCAGAACCTTGGACAATCCATTTTTGGAGGAAATGACTATTTGGAATAATTGTTGTTTAAAACCCTTAAAATCTCTGCAGCACTGGTCAAAGAACTTGAGTGGTTTACAAGCCCAGATGATGCTCATTCTACCACAAATAAATGACCTCCTCTTAATTATGAACCAACACTTTAGGGTCATCATATGCTTGGGAAAAGTATCTAATTTAAAGGCAGGAACATAAGAAAATATTATTGACAGAATTAAAAATGAAGAGGAAACAACCATTCCAGGTAATAGAAAAAAAACTAAAACCCATATTAAATGTTATCATAGGGGAAATTTATTAAATTATCCCTCTAATGACATAAAGTAGCTCAATAAGATAGAGCTAGTTTTAAATATGTGAAAATGCTGTCTCAGAAATAAAAGTATCCTTTTTAATGCTGGAAAAAGTGTTGCTGCACATTCCTAGATGTTGTTATATAATTGAGAAATTGAAAATTTAAGAGAATAGTTTTGACAATGATATCAACAATGAAAGCCAACTAATAAAATTCCAAAATGAGGAAAAAGAAAGGAAAGAGAAGAAAACTATCAAAAAATAAAATAAAAAGATCATTACTCAGAATGAAATAAATGCATTTTTAAAAAAGGATCTAAAAACCGAGAGCCACAAATTGAAATAGAAATAAAATTACTATATCATGACATATCCTTGTAAAATTCCAAAGTACTGTAAATAGAGAGACACTTCTAAGATAATCAAATAAAAATATATAATATAAGTGAAAGTGAATTTATGTAATAAGCCTTGTCTGGGTGGAGGGGAGAGGAGAAACTTGCAAATTTATAGAAAAAAACAGTTATTTGTATAACCAAAGAAGCAATCTATGAGGAGTTGGAATGCTTGCATATTTAGATGGTGTGTTTATTGATTGTTTTGCCCCTCTATATGTAATATTGTGATTATAGAATTATAAGTATAAAGTGAATTACTTTCAAAAATGAAAGCTAAAAAAATCTTAATCTGAATAGTTTAATCCCAAGATTTTATGGTAGACTAAGTAAATAAACAAACAATAAATTACTTTTAATGATGAAAAGTATTTTATGCTACATAATGAAATATATGCCCAGAAACATTACTCCTATCCCATTTTTCCAATAACTCACAACCTCACAACAAAAGTACTGCAATAGCTTTCTGTTCTCCATGCCAATCTGTTCCCTGAACAGTCTGTTCTTGTCAGAGAGTGATCAAGTCCAATATAAGTGTGATCATATCACTTCTCTGCTCATGGTAGTTTCCTCTCTCATTTAGTAAAAATAGAAAACACATCCCATAAATGGCAATGTCCATGATGTTATCATCTTTCCTCATTCCCTCTCTTGTTCTTCTCCCTACCCACTCCCATGGGGCCACATTGCCCTCTGCTGGTCACCTGGATCCTACCTACCTTGGGGATGGGCTTTTTATGAACCTTCTGCCAGTCAAGTTCTCCCCGGGTAGGCTCCCAAGTCTACGCATCTCAAACCTCTACCTCCAACCAAAGCTAAATCTGGTGGTGAGAGCAATGATATTTCTGATTACATCTGGGGTTTGACTCACTGCATTGATTCTACTGAACCAGGGCCATAGAAGGTACTCAAGAAGACTAATTGCAAGGTATAGTTATTTATAATTCTAACTATGAATATGCAAACACTGACCAAAAAAATGACATACTGAACCCCTAAATACTCAGAAAGATTTTATTATTGACTGATACCAATTAAAACAGAAAATGGAGACAAAGTAGCCTATTTATTTTTAGATTAAATTTTACATCATCGTCAAAAGTAGTTAAAATCATTATATAAGCAGTTGTGAAAATAATAAAACAAAGAATTAATATTCAAATCATATTATCATCTGGTTTCTGAATTATTCAAGGTAACAGAACCAGATTTTCCTAAGGATGAAATTCAGTAGGTAAGAATGTTAAATTTGTCTTTTTCTTAGTTTAGGTATTCCAAAAAAGATTATGTTTTTTAATATTCCTGGCATATTTATAGCATATTGTCTCAGAAATGTATGAGTAAAGTGCATGTCATTTAGCTCAATAAGCTGAAAGTGTACTCAATTTTAAAACCACAATAATTAACACAATAATTAATGAAAAATATATAATAAGTAATAAAATAAATTAATAATGATGATATGTTCTAAAAAATACTACAATTTTTAGCACTATAATAACATTCGTTGGTAACTGAGTCAGTTAGAATGACCAAGAAACCTGTCTTAAAGTACTTTTCCTTGTATTATTTCCTTCTCACTAAAAGCACTTTTTAAAACTTTGTTTTATTATTTAAATTTAAATTGTATTTTTTAGGACATATCATTATTATTAATTTTCTTTCTTTATTACTTATTATATATCTTTCATTAATTATTGTGTTAATTATTGTGCTTTTAAAATTGAGTACACTTTCAGCTTATTGAGCTAAATGACATGCATTTTACTCATTATATACATTTCTGAGACAGATAAATATGGATAAGTTACCTATATGTATACATATGGTCTTGAACATTTTTTACTCAAAAACTGAAAGGGAATGAGTGATTTTTATTAATAAGAATTCACAACATTTTTACAAATCACTTGTTACAAAACAATAAGTTGAACTTTTTATTGTTAAACATTTTTATATCACTCAATTGTTTACCTATAGAATGGAATGTATACTTTGCTGGTTTGAAAGTATTATGTACCCTAGAAAAGCCATGAATTAATCCTAATGCAATCTTGTGGAGGTAGCTGTTTCTTTTAATCCTGATTCAATATTGTAAGTTGGAAACATTTGATTAGATTTTCTCCCAGTTTTAGGCATGATCTTTTGATTAGATGGCAATGTGACTCCTCCCATTCTAGGTGGGCCTTGATTAATGTACTGAAATCCTTTAAAAGAGGAAACATGGAGAAAGCAACAAATGACAGAAACCTGTTTGAATCAATCCAGCATGATATGAATGCTTATCTTAGCATTGCAGCAAAAATAAAACTTGAATCATATTTTTCAAACATTGTTATTCAATATTCCTTGTTTTGCGTGCTATGTCATGTCAACTGCCAGAAAAAAAGTCTCCATATTTTACTCATTTTCTGTGTTTATGTTGGAAGAGCAACTCTGCCACTAAGATCCAATTTTCAACAGCATATATAAATATACAAGTACCTATTTTTTCTAGTTTGCCAGTTGCTGGAATACAATATACCAAAAATGGAATGGCTTTTAAAAAAGGGAATTTAATAAGTTGCTAGTTTACAGTTCTAAGGCTGAGAAAATGTTGCAATTGCACAAGTCTATAGAAATGTCCAATCAAAGGCACCCAGGGATAGATACCTTAGTTCAAGAAGGCAGATGAAGTTCATTGTTTCTCTCTCAAGTGAGAAGACACATGGTGAACACAGTCATAGTTTCTCTCCTAGCTGGAAGGGCACCTGGTGAGCAAGGTGACATCTGCTAACTTTCTCTCCTGGCTTCTTGTTTCATGAAGCTCCCCAGGAAATGTTTTCCTACTTCATCTCCAAAGGTCGCTGGCTTGTGGGCTCTCTGCTTCTCGTGGCTATGTCATTCTTCTCTGAGGTCTCTGAGTCTCTCATTCTCCAAAATGTTTCCTCTTTTATAGGACTCCAGAAAACCAATCAAGCCCCACCCAAATGGGTGGAGTCACATTCCCCTAATCCAGTTTAACAGCCACTCTTGATTTGGTTACATCTCCAGGGAGATGATCTAATTACATACAGTATTGAATAGGGATTATTCTGCCATTATGAAATCGGATTTTGATTAAAACACGGCTTTCCAAGGGTACATATATCCTTTGAAATCAGGACACTATTTTATTTTGTTGCACTATTAAGATGCTTTTTGTGTGGGCCACGGTGGCTCAGCAGGCAAGAATGCTTGCCTGCCATGCCAGAGGGTTTGATTCCCAGTGCCTGCCCATGTAATAAAAAATTTTTTTAAATGTTTTGTGTGCATTAGAAAGAAAAATACAAATGAAATTTAGCACAACAAAATTAGGATTACAACAACAGATTTAAATGTTTATCTCTACTTACTCCACAAAGATAAAGAATGGCTAAATTATGAGTAAATTTTATATGCATAAACGCAAAGACAATGAGGAAAGAAGTCACAAAAGAGGGGACTCATTATGTTCTCTGTATGATAGAAGTGTTTGTACACAAAGGGATTAAAATTCCACATGTGCTCTATCCCAAAAGTGAAGACTACTACCTTCCTGGAAGAAATAATGGAATGTGCAGACTGCAGACATTGAAGCAAAGAAGCAACAGGCTGAAGATAAAAGGCATTGTATAAGGGAGATGGGAATGAGGGATCAAGGAAATGAAATTTTTTAGTGAATATAGATAATATAAAATGTGAAGCCCTTAATTATTCTCAAGAACTTTCATGTGATGCTGGTAACAATCTTCACTCAACTGGGACAATATATATATATTTTTCTGGAGTAACTGACTCCTTGAAATCCCCTTAAAATCTTCACATTTACAGTGAAGTTCAGCTCATCAAGGTCCATGCATGTTGCACCTGTAATGTACTTCCTCTTCTTAAATATGAATTTGAAGCTGAAGATTCTCAGATGTTTGTGGATGACCTATAATTTCAAAGACAGAACAGAAGAATAATAATATCGACAGAAGTAAGAGTACCTTAATAAGCAGAGATATTGCAAGGAAGAGAATTAAACATTAACACAAACATGCAGAAAAATCTTTTA
>PVIY010038668.1:0-23751 GCA_004026745.1 Myrmecophaga tridactyla | reverse complement strand
TATTCTTGTTTTTCCCATTTTTTTTGTTTCAGTTATCATAGTTGTTACTTTACTGGTCAAGTTAAAGAGGCATATAATCACTGAAAGTAATTATATTTGTTTCAGCCACAGGCATTTATGATGTACTTTTCCAATCATAGCATAACTTTCTTAGGCAGCTATTATCTCAGCCTGCTTTATTGCCTAACGTTTGCTGTAGGTTCCTTGATATTTTTGTGGGTCAAATAGCCAAGGCTTATCATGTAAACATTTCATAGATGATGGGGTGAGAAGCAAAGTGTGTACCTATACTGCCTTTTAATGATTTGTTTAGCATAGGATACCTGACAAGTTTGAAATTGAAAGCGTCTTTGTTTCTTCATGGCTAGCAGTGGCTAAAATAAGCTCAAAGTTTCGTTTCAAGCGACAAATTGTGAATGTTTCCAACTGCTGAGATGGAGAACTCTTTCAAGATGATCCCTGAATATTTAGCTTTGGCCATAATCCATCATGTACCACCTGGAAGGGAACTTCTTTGCTTTCTGGAACTTCTTGCTCCTGAGGAGTTACAGGAAAAGTTGGGAAAGAATTTCAGCCAGAAACATTTCTGTATTGGTTTCTCTCCCTTCGTTTCCTAGGACATCATTTTCATGTCAGCATGAACTTGGCTGAAGAAGAATTTATCCTTCTTGACATTTCCCTCAACTTAGAATAACAGTCTTAATATGCCATTTCACAACCCCATCCAAAATTGCTCTGCTATCCTTCACAGGGGGAGGTCGTTTCAAAAGGGACGAGATGGACTTTGGAAAGAGTGTTAGGGTAAGGGATGGCTGACTGGTGGATCATACTTTTATTGTGCATTATTAGAAATGGGTGTTCTATTTGGGAGATCCACCAATAGCCAAATCCTTCCTTGGCCAGCAACCTCTCAATTTCTTGAGCTTCCTGAAAAAAACACATGTGCAAAGTAGACATTTACCTGGCTGTTCCTTGTCTGGAGAGAAAGCACTTGTCTAGGCTCATTCTATAAAAGAGTGCTTATACTTCACAACTCCAGACATATGGAAGAAAGAGAAGAAAGATTAAGTCAATATGGATTTACAGACTTTGAAAAGTTCTACCACTAGAAAATACGGCCCATTCAGTATCACTCATTTGAGGAGTAGCTCTCTTCTTTGGAGAGTCAAGTTTACCTTAGAAGAGGGACAGGTAGATTGAACCTTCAGCTCTAAAAAACATACATCACTAGTGTGGTATAAATATCTGTAAGTGCTGAGCAACATCCAGAGTCTTTAGTCATTGAAAATACAGGGTTGATCACATAGAAAATGCTCAGTAACTTTCTACTATTGAGTGTTTGATTGACTTGAGCTTCCTGTAATGAAATAGCTCATTTATGCTGTAGTCTTGTTGCCCAGAACTTGAGTAGTGAAATATATTGAAATTCCAGACCAATTCTTGGCCTTCTTTCTGGGCGTTTCTTTACTATAGATCCTTAGCTAATATACTCACTGTGTTATCTCATTTGATATTTTCCTGTTTCAGAAGAAGAATATATTCTCCTGCTATTTCCACACTCAATTTTCTCCCCACTCCTTTAGGTAAATATGCTGAGGTTTAAATACATATGTCAATTTAAAGATTATTTCAATAAATAGTGTTGCTATTTACAAGGTCTTCAAAAAATCATTATCAGTTAAATACTTGAATACCAAGGGTAATTTCCATTAACCTCTTACCACTAAATATCTAAATTTTGTAGCTCTATTAAACTGCAGGAAATTGGAAAGGACTTATTAGAATCCCCTCAATAAACAGTAATTTTCAGAAGTCATTAGGTCACCATTCTTCTAGAATGGGAGGCCTTTATTGACACTGATTTTGATAGAGTTAACTGGGATTATGTTGGGTTAACAGTGTGTTGAACAATATGCTTTAATCAACTCTTCCCTATAAAAGAGATCAAATGTTAGATGAAGGAAAACATGAAAGTAGTAATCGATTTAGCTAAGATGTCATAGTTTCCTTTCATGAACCAGAAAATTCCCTGATTGGAGCCATGCTATATTCCATGGGTTCCAGAATTAAGAAATTATTCTATTCCTTTTTCCATTAAAGTAGAATTAAATAACTAAGAAAACAAATATGAGTCATAAGTCTAGGATTTTGGTGAAGAATATATTTCTTTTTATCATCCACAAACTTCATAAGATAAAAATACCTGTTTGGCTGGTCAACCAAGCAGGGTGCTATACCCCCACAGAATCTTTGAGCCACTAGCAAAAACTGGGAGAGCCATCTTCCTCAGAGCTCAAACATTTAAGGGTCATATTTAACTGAGTGAGTGCTCAATCTGAAAACACAATTTTGAGAAACAGTAGAAGAAGCTTGTGGCACCCTTCTTCCTCTCCTCCCTGGTGCAGTGGGAAGTCATTGTGGGTCCCTGGCCTGATTCTTAAGGAAGTAGAGTAAGCTCTATGTACATAATGAAGTGCCTGCATCTTGGTGTCAATTGGGTAGAAGCCTGAAAGACTGAACCAGGAGAATTGTCTCAGGCTCTCTCTCTCAGAACTGGCCATGCAGGCAGAAGTAGCCATATACAGGAAAAGCAGTATAAGAAAGACAAAGGGTTACCTGATTTAATTCATAAGTGGAGAACTCAGGAGGGCAGAAGTAGCCATATACAGGAAAGGCAGTATAAGAAAGACAAAGGGTTACCTGATTTAATTCATAAGTGGAGCACTCAGGAGGGCAGAAGTAGCCATATACAGGAAAAACAGTATAAGAAAGACAAAGGGTTACCTGATTTAATTCATAAATGGAGCACTCAGAAGGGGGGGAAAAGTCCATTTCACAAGGAATAGGAAGAGCATTCAAGTTCCTGGAAATGGAAGAATCCCTAAGGTTACAGGCAAGCACAAGGGGGACAAGACAAAGATTCAGAAAAGATGAAGCAGATCCTGCACTGTGCATTCACCTAACTTGATAGGAGGGCTAAATTCTGAAGGAGAGCACCAACCAATGCAGAGCCATCTTGCAAAGACTATGAAAGATGTTTTTACTTTGGTTTGTTAATTTTGTGAGATCTAGCTATCAAGGAAATCATTGTCATATTACTAGCTGGGTACAAATTTAAGGAACAGACAGCTCAGTAACTAAATCCTAGAGTTAACACTTTAAATATTAAAATGTACAGTATGCAACAAAAGATTACAAGACAAATAAAACAGAAATGATGGTCCATCCAAAGGAACAAAATAAAAATCCAGAAATCATCAATAGAAAAGACCAGACTTTGGAGAAACAAAAGACTTTTTAAAAATGATCCTCAATATGTTTAAGGAGATGAAGGAGAACACAAGAAAGAACTAAAGGATATCAGGAAAACAATAACGGAAAAATATGGGAATCTCAATAAAGAGATAGAAATTATAATAAGGAAAGTGAACAGAAATACTGGAATTCAACACCACAATAACTGAAATGAAAAATCCCCTGAAGATTTCAACAACAGACTGGAGCTAGTAAAAGAATGAAGCAGTGATTTTGAAGACAATGTAATTAAAATGATTCAAAATGATAAATAGAATGAAAGAACAGAGCCTAAGAGACCTGTGGGATATCATCAAGCATACCAATATATGCATTGTGGAAGTCCCAGAAGGGGAAAGAAGCAAGTAGGGGTCAGAAGGAATAGTCAATAAAATAATGGCAGAAAATTTCCCAAACTTAACAAAGGTATGAATATGAACATTCAAGGAGCCCCAATAAACCCCAAACAGGATAAACTCAAAGAGAACCACATCCAGATACATAGTAGTCAAACTGTGGAATGCCAAGGACAAGGAGTTCTGAAAGCTGCAAGGAAAAAGCAATGTGTTCTGTCCAAGGGAGCCCCAATAGGATTATGTGCTGATTTCTTATCAGAAACCATGGCAACAAGAAGACAGTGGGATGAAATATTTAAGTGCTAAAAGAAAATAATCATTGATGAGAATTTTATATCTGGCAAGACTGTCTTTCAAAAATGAAGGAGAGATCAAGATGTCCCAGATTTTAAAAAGCTGAGGGACTTCATCACTACTAGATTTGCCCTACAAGCAATGCTAAAGGGAGTTCTTCAGACTGAAAGTGGATAGAAGCAGCATAAAGAAATAAAGTCCTCTGGTAAAGGTTCTAAAATGCATAAAAATAATCATAAATCTATGCCTTTGGACCTACAATACATAACAATATAATTTGTAATAAGTACAACAGGATGTTGGGGAACGAATGGGTATAGGAATAGAGATGTGTATGCTATTGAAGTTGGTATAAAATCAAATGGGATTGTTATAGATTTAGGATGTTAAATTTGAGTCCCCATAGTAACCAGAAAGAAATATATTTAAAAAATACATACAGAATGGAATGAGAAGGGACTCAAAATGGCATACTACAAAACAATCAAATAAATACGAAAGTAGGCATTGATGAAAGATTTCGAGGGTCAAAAAAGTTATTATACTTATTCAACAGTAGAATGCTCACCTTCTATGTGGGAGACCCAGGTTCGATTGTCAGACCATGTACCTCCACCCACCCCCCCACCCCCGCCCAAAAAAGAGAGAGTCCTGCATTATCAGTAGTTTCTTTAAGTGTTGATGAATTAAATATTCTAGTCAAAGGGCAGAAATTGGCAGAATGCAAAAGAACCGTGACTCAGCTCTGTGCTGTTTACAAGAGACTCACCTTAAATTCAAAGACACAAATCTTCAGTTGAAAGCGAAAGGATGGGGAAAATATATATCATGCCAGACAATAACCAAAAGAGAACTGGGGTAGCTTTACTAATATCAGATAAAATAGACTTTAAGTCAGTAATTGTTATGAGGGACAAAGAAGGTAACTTTATAATGATAAAGGGGTCAATTCAACAAGGAGACATAATTATATATGTGCCTAATGGCAGAGCCCCAAAATATGTAACAAATATTGATACATTTGAAGGGAAAATCAACGTTTCTATATTAATAATACTTCAATACACCATTTTCAATAATGGATAGAACATCTAGACAGACAATCAATAAGGAAATAGAAGATTTGAATGATGCTATATATTATAGACCTAACAGACATCTATATGTCTCTTTACCCAACAGCAGCAGAATACCTATTCTCTAGTATACTCTATATTCTCTAGTTATCCAGGATAGGACATATATTAGGTTACAAAAAGTCTCAATAAATTAAAAAATATTAAAATCATACAATATTTCTTCTTTGACCACAATTGAATGAAGTTAGATATCACTAATAGAGGGAGAACTGGAAAATTAACCAATATGTGTAAATTAAACAACACAGTCTTAAACAACCAATAGGTGAAAGAAGAAGTTATAAGGGAAATTAGGAAGTATTTTGAAGTAAATGAAGATGAAATACAATATGCCAAAACTAACGGAATGCAGAAACAGCATCCCATAAGTAAGATAAATTTATAGCACTAAATGTTTACATCAAAAAAGAAGAAAGATCTCAAATCAGAGACCTAACCTGACAACTAGAGGATCTAGAAAAGAAGAACACAAGAAAGGATTAACCCAAAATGATAAAGAATAAACCCAAAGTAAACAAAAGGAAGGATTAACAAAGATTTTTGGAAGAGATAAATGAAATAGAGAATTAAAAAACAAAACAAAAACAGAATCAATGAAACCAAAAGTTGGTTCTCTAAAAAATATCAATAAAATTGAAAATATTTTGACTAAACTAACAAAAAAAAAAGAGAATACACATAATCAAAATGAGAAATGAAAGAAGGAATATTATTAACAACCCAAAGAAATAAAAAGGCTTATAAGAAGATACTATGAACAATTATATGACAAAAAATTAGATACCCTAGGTGAAATGGACAAATTCCTAGAAATTCTTAAACCATTTACTCTGATTCAAGAAGAAATAGAGGGTGGGCCATGGTGGCACAGCAGGCAGAGTTCTCTCCTGCCATGCCGGAGACCCAGGTTCAATTCCCGGTGCCTGCCCATGCTGAAAAAAAAAGATGAAGAAGAAAAAATAGAACGTCTCAACAGACAAATAACAAGTGAAGAAATTGAATTGACAGTTAAAAACCTCTCAACAGAGAACAGCCCATGAGCAGAATGCTTTGCTGATGAATTTTACCAAATATTCCTAGAAGAATTAACACCAATCCTGCTCAAAATTTTCCCAAAAATTTAAGAGTAGGGAACATTCCCTACCTCATATTACCTTAATACCAAGACCAGATAAAGATATCACAAGAAAAGAAAATCACAGACCAAATATCCCTTATAAATATAGATGCAAAACTTCTTATCAAAATACTAGCAAACAGAATTGAACAGTATATTAGAATTATAATTATATACCATGATCAAGTGGGATTTATCCCTAGCATGCAAGGGAGTTTGAACATAAGAAAATACATTATTGTCATATACCACATTGACAGAACAAAGGAAAAAAAAAACACATGATCATATTAATTGACACAGGAAAGACGTTTTGCAAAATCCAGCAAAAACATTTAGAAAACAAGGAATAGAAAGAAACTTCCTCAACATGTTAAAAGGCATATGTGAAAATCCCACAGCTAACATCATATTCAGTGATAAAAGACAGAAAACTTTTTCTCTAAGGTAAGGAACAAGGTAAAATGTCCACTGTCATACTGTAATTCAACATTGTACAGGAAGTTCTATCCAGAGCAATTGGGCAAGGAAAAGAAAAAAGACATCCAAATAGGAAGGAAGAAGGAAAAATTTTCTTATTTGCAAATGACGTGATCTTATAAATAGAAAATCCTGAAAATCCCCCAAAACAGCCTCTAGAGCTAATAAACAAATTCAGCAATGTAGTAGGGTACAAGATCAACATGCAAATATCAGCAGTGTTTCTATATACTAATCCGAAGAGGAAATCAATAAAACAGTTCCATTTACACTAGCAACTAAAAGAATCAAATATCGGAATAAATTTAACCAAGAATGTAAAGTACTTGTATGTGGAAAACTACAAAACGTTGCTAAAAAAAATCAAAGAAGACCTAAATAAATGGAAGGATATTCTATGTTCATGGATTAGAAGACTAAACATTGTTAAGATGTCAATTCTACCCAAAGTGATCTATAAACTCAATGTAAATCCAATAAAAATTCCAATAGCCTTCTTTGTAGAAATGGAAAAACCAGTCATCACATTTATAAAGAAAGATAAAAGGCGCCAAATAGCCAATACCATCTTGAAAAAAGAAGCACAAAGTTGGAAAATGCATATTTCCTGATTTTAAAACTTATTACAAAGTTACAATAATTAAAACAGCATGAAGGAAAAAAAAAGCGTGGTGCACTGGTGGCTCAGTGGCAGAATTGTCACCTGTTGTGCTGGCGACCCCGGTTTGCTTCCCAGGGCCCATGTAAAAACAAACAAACAAACAAAATAAATAAATAAACCAGCATGGTGTTGGCACAAGGACAAATGGAATTTAACTGAGAGTTTAGGAAAAAACCTCATATCTATGAGCAAATGATTTTTGACAAGGGTGCCAAGTGTACTCACTTTCGGAAAGAATAGTCTCTTCAACAAATGGTGCTGGGAAACATCATATATGTGTGCAAAAAAAGGTGGACCCTTACCTCACACCATATACAAAAATGAACGCAAATCGATCAAACACCTAAATAAAAGAATCAAAATTGTAAAACTCCTAGAAGAAAACATAGGGATGCTTCTTCAGTTCCGTGTGTTATGCAATGGTTTTTTAGACTTTATACCAAAAGCACAAGCAATCAAAGAAAAAAATAGATAAATGAGACTTCAAAATTTAAAACTTTGTGCATCAAAGAATTCATTATGAAAGTAAAAAGACAACTTGCAGATTGGGAGAAAATATTTGGAAACCACACATCCAATCACGGTTTAATACCTAGAATAAATAAAGAACTATAACACAACAACAAAAACACAAACACTGCAATTAAAAAATGGGTGAAATGAAAGAGGGAAATGAGACAAAGTGTCAATGGCTGAGAGATTCCAAACAGAGTCCAGAGGTTATCCTGGAGGTTATTCTTATGCATCAAGTAGATATCATCTTGTTATTCAGGATGTAATGGAGAGGCTGGAGGGAACTGCCTGAAAATGTAGAGCTGTGTTCCAGTAACCATGTTTCTTGAGGATGATTGAATAACAATATAGCTGTCACAGTGTGACTGTGTGATTGTGAAAACCTTGTGTCTGATGCTCCTTTTATCTACCTTGTCAACAAAGGAGTAGAACATATGGAATAAAAATAAATAATAGGGGGAACAAATGCTAAAATAAATTTAGTTTGAAATGCTAGCGATCAATGAAAGCGAGGGGTAAGAGGTATGGTAGGTATAATCTTTTTTTTTTTTTCCTTTTTCTTTCCTGTGTTCGTTTTATTTCTTTTTCTATTGTCTTTTTATTTCTTTTTCTGAATTAATGCAAATGTTCTAAGAAATGATGAATATGCAACTAAGTGATGATATTGTGAATTACTGATTATGTATGTTGATGTTTTATCTTGTTTCTTGATTTTTTAATCAATAAATAAATTTAAAAAAATGGGTGAAAGTTGGGTGGGCCATGGTGGCTCAGTGGCAGAGTTCTCGCCTGCCATGCCAGAGACCCGGGTTCATTTCCCGGTGTCCACATAAAATAAATAAATAAATAAAAATAATAAAAATATTTTTTAAATGGACAAAAGTCATGAATAGACATTTCTCCAAAACATACAAATGATCAATAAGCACATGAAACGATGCCCAACATCATTATCATTAGGGAAATGCAAATCAAAACCACACTGGGGGAAAAAAAAGATACCACTTCACACCCACTAGAATGGCTATTATTTAAAAAAAAATGGAAAATAATAATTGTTGGCTAGGATGCGGAGAAAAAGGAACACTCATTTGTTGGTGGTGGGATTGTAAAATGGTGCAACCACTGTGGGGAACGGTCTGATGGTTCCTTAGAAAGTTATGTATAGAATTACCAGCACTCCCACTTCTAGGTGTATACCCAAAAGAATTGAAAGCAGGGCTTTGAATAGATATTTACACACCAATGTTCATAGCAGCATTATTGACAATTGCCAAAAGATGGAAGAAACCAAGTAACATCAACAGATGAATGGTAAACAAAATGTGATATATACATTCAATGGAATATTATTCAGCTGTATGAAGGAATGAAATACTGATACATGTGACAATATGGATGAGTCTTGAAGACATCCTGTGAGTGAAATAAGACAGACACAAAAGAACAAATATTGTATGATCTTGCTGATATAAAATAATTAGAAAAAGCCAATTCATAGAGTTGAAAACTCAAATACAGGTTATCAGGGGCCAGGGTGAAGATAGGGAATGGGGAGTTAATGCTTAATTGGTCCAGAGTTTCTGATTTGGGTGATGAAAAAGTTTTACTAATGGATGGTGGTGTATTAGTTAGGGTTCTCTAGAGAAACAGAATCAACAGGGAACACTCGCAAATATAAAATTTATAAAAGTGTCTCACGTGACCATGGGAACGCAGAGTCCAAAATCCGCAGGGCAGGTTGTGAAGCCGACGTTTCCAATGGAGGGTCTGGACAAACTCCACAGGAGAGGCTTGCCAGCCGAAGCAGGAAGAGCCTGTCTCTTCTGAATCCTCCTTAAAAGGCTTCCAGTGATCAGATTAAACATCACTCATTGCAGAAGACACTTCCCTTTGGCTGATTTGTGGATGTAGCTGACATGACCATGATTTAATTCTATGAAATGTCCTCATCACAACAGACAGGCCAGCACTTGCCCAACCAGACAAACAGGTACCACCACTTGGCCAAGTTGACTCATGAACCTGACCATGACAGGTGTAATAGTAGCACCACATTGTGAATGCAATTAATGCCTCTGAATTATGTATTTGAATGTAGTTAAAAGGGAGAAGTTTAGGTTGTAATATGTTACAAGAACGAAAAATTTTAAAGAAACAACCATAGGATGGCACAAGCCAGTGAACCCTAATGTAGGCATGGATTACAGTTAATAGTATAATAATAGGATGTCATCAATTATAACAAAGGTGCTCATGTAAAGTGTTAATAGTAGGGAAAACTGTATGTGTAAGTAGCGGGGGTATATGGTTACTCTATTTTCTGCATGTTTTTTCTGTAAACGCACAACTTCTCTAATTAAAAAAAAACAAAACCTGCCTGTTGAACTTCTCTGAGCTGACTATGTGTCAGATGCCCTACTTAGTTCCCAGTGTTACTGTGAATATTATTGTGAAAATCCATTCCCAGTGGCGATATAAAGTATTTTGTAAGTCTTAATGTCCTATGCACAAATAAGATTTTGTTATTTTTATTCCTACTTATCAATAAGATAAATGCAAAGAAAATATTGCATATAGCCTTTGGGTTATTTTTTGCTTCAGCTCTGGTTGAAAGCCATTTTCATTTGGGGAGTTAATTGCTGATGGAGGAGGGCATCCAGCAAGAATCAGCAATTCTAGAAAGAAAAGTGAAGCTATTAAAGAAACTAGTAAATTGGTGGGCATGAGGGGAGTATGTGGGTTTGGAGAAGATTGGGTAAGAATAGATGAACAACGAGGCTGAAGGAAGGAACCAAATGAAATCATTTTTCTTTGATTTACCAGAAAACTTCCTGGGATCACATTGCAAAGTGAACTTATATAATATAAAGGAGATATATGGAATAAAAATGTTTCTAGCTCTTGGAAGGGTAGATTAAATGATATAAATATGGAGTGTTTAAAATAGCCCTCATTTCAACTGATTTAGGAACTGCACAAGACTAAAGAAAGCCCCCTGCAATTTAAAAATTGGCTGCCCATTGAGTTAGTGCCATCAATGTTATGACTGATAATAATAATTTAATAATTATTTATTCTTAGGAGGCCTTTAGTGTTCTGGTACTTTGGGGAGGGTAGATGATGCTGGCCCTTGTATAGTTTATCTTGTTAATAATCCTCTTGTAAAGAGCAAGATATTAAATATCAAGTATTCCTGTTAACACAAAGAATTTATCCACACTATTTTAGTGACATATACACCTGGAGCCCAAGTACCTAAGGAATGAACCCAGGTTCTAGCTGAGGCCCCTTTCTTCAGGTTGCGCTGAGCTGGACTCGACTCTAGACAGTTTGGGTTCTTAGCCACTAGACTATATTGTCTCTCTAAGCTAAATACTTGCATTCCCAACTTTTTGAATCATTGGTAGGTTATTACAAATTTACCTCTATCTCTGTCATATTAAAAGAGATAAAAGAGTGTGCCAAAAATTAAAGTCTAGAGGGGCACATTTTAAGAGGAAAAATGAAAAAAAAAGTTTTTACTACTTCTATTTAGGATGCAACAGAGATCTGTGTAAGGAAATGAAATATAGGTCGTAAAAGAATAATGCCCTCATTTCCAAGCTTAAGTGTCTGCAAATACGTGGTAAAAGGGAGAAGTCTTTTGCTCCTGACAAGCCAAGTTTGTTTAAATTTGTTTTAATTTGTGGTACTTGTACTTCTTGTATCTGAGGAGCACTGAATATTTGTAATAAAGTGTCCCAGTGGTTTAAAACCAAAATAAAACCAAGAGTGGGTGTAAGGGCCGATTCATCCCTAAGGAAAGGCTTCCCATCCAAGAACCAGAAAATCCTCACGGGCGTGGACAACTGTCTTTGCTCCGGGCACCAGGCTGGCCACTTCAAATACACTCCCCTTAAGCTCCCGAATGGATTCTTTAACTCTGGCCTTTGGCCAAAGACATAAAAAAGATGAGTTGGAAAGAATTATTCTCTGCAGTAAATTAGAGACAAGGTCCAAGTAGCTTTCAGATAATGAGCAGGTGTCAGTAATTTATGGTTCTGGAATAAACCATGAATCTCTTCTCACTAACACAGCGCTAGGAATGAAAGGGCTGGAATCTCTATCCTGACCCTGCCCTGATCCCCTTTTTTCATTATTTCAGTCCTGTGGGTCTCATCCACGTGACTCCCTTCTACATCTTACTTTGATCTGTTAAACTTCAACTCATGAAGAGCAGAAGAGAACTCTGCCTACAACTGCCCAAAGCTCAGTCCTCACAGACCTGTTTCTTAATCTTTGGGGTAATGGATTCTTCTCACAAGCTGATGAAAACCATGGATGCTTGCCCCAGAAAAATACTCAGACGCATAACGTTTAGTCTACAATGTCATGAGCCCCTAAAACCAAACCCAGGATCTCAAAACAAGCCCCCTGGCTTAGGTGCGTTTAAATCAAAGGATGCTTTTTGGGATCCGTGTTCCTTCCAGCTCATACCTTGCCATCTCCAGGTGTGGTCCTTATTCTCACCGTCGCAGATAGTAACAATGTTCCAGCTATAATAAATGCATTTCAGGAAGGAAAAAGGAGAGAAAAGATTATATTTAAGAGCACTTCCTAGAACTTGCACATAAAACTTACACTTTTATGTTCAGGGTTGGCTCCCTGCGCATGAGACCAGAGCAGTCACAGAGGCCCATGCACTTGGAGTTAATCCTATCAGTGGCCATTGTGAAAGTCTTATTTTATGCTTGAATATGTGTTTTGTAAGTGAAGTCTAAAGGGACAATGGAACCTGTCCCTAGACCTTGGTGCCTCAGCTCAGGGGCGGTCTCACCCTCCTGGTACCTCCAGGAAGGGATTTCTGCTGCAGGGGCCCTCACCCCCTCGCATCCTGGCCCCTCCCCAGCCTCCCAGTCTCCTTCCCCACTTGGCTGCTCCTGGCAGGGGCCTGGGCATGGGCGCAGGGAGGGTCGGGGTCAGGAGAGCACGTTCCGAGGCACCTTTGGGGCAAGATACGGCTATGATCATTCCCATCTGCGCGTTCAGCGGGCACCTCGGTGCGGGTGAAACACTAGCTCACCCCACGCGGATACTCAGTGCCTACATGCCGGCGCGCAGAGGTTGCAATACCCTCAGGGGTCGCCCGTCTACTGCGGTTGGAGCGGTGGGGTGGTGGGAAGAGGTGTCTGCCTTGAAATCCCCGCAGGCAGCCTGGCACTGCGCGCATGGGTTCGGTGGTTGACGGTAGAAGGAACCAGGCGCATCAAGTCGCAAAGCCAGGCCCGCGAGAGCCTGGGAGGACCTCCAATTGCCCAGCGGGTATCCTTATGCCGGAGGGACTGCAATGTTCTATAGCAAATTTTAAAAGCCATGAGCCATGACAGGTCAAGAGAAAAACCTTGGGAAAATGGAAAAGACTTTATATTTACTACCTTTAACAGCACTCCCCCACCATCTACTCCTGCTTTTTAATCGAGGGACCATACTTTCATTTTGCACTGAGACCCACAAATTATGTGGCCCACACCATTTGTTTCACTGGCCAGCCACAAGGAGCTGCAAGAGAAGTTGAGAAATACTGTGTTGCCAAACAATCAGGTGTTCTCTTAACACGGATGACAGACAATGGATTTTGGGGTAGATAGCCAGCATTTTGTTTCATATACAGATATAATAATCATACTTTTAAAATAATAATTAATTTAACTGATTTAATCCTAAAAGGGATGGTGCAATTAGCCTCTGTTTACAGATATATATATATATAACTACAAATGCCAAACAGCAGCATGCAGTGATTAAGTAATTTTCCCAAGAGCACAAATTTACCCAGCGGTGAGGTCCAGAGTCAAACCTAGGCAGTCTGGTCTCAAGTCCAGAATCCTGACCACTGGATAGTTCCCCCTTTGCAGCTCAGCCTGCACAGAAATTCTTTCTCTGGCTCAACAAGGATGTTCTGGTTTTTCTAAGACAGTGTCATAAAGCAAAATTAGGTCCTTGGATCGCTGTACCAGAATCACCACAATATTGGTTTAAAATGCAGCTTCCTAGGCTCTAGGAAAGACCTAGTCAATTAGAATATCTAAGGGTAGATCACAAGGATCCTCATTTTAAACAAATTTCCCCAGGGGATTCTCATGAATAGTAGGCTTCAAGAAAGGTTGCTGCAAAGTTTTAAGGAACCACAAATTTCCCGGGATGCGTGTTGAAGGGGAATTTGGCATTATCTATCAAAATTACACATGCATTGGACTTGTAATGCAGCAGTCCCACTTCTGGAAATCTGTCCTACAAATAAACCTACACATGTATGAAATGACACATGTACAAGTTTATTTGAGTTGGCATTACTGATAATAGCAAAATACTGGAAGCAACTCAGGCATCCAGCAGAGACCTGGCTGAGTCCATCTACACAAGGCCACGTTATGCTGTCATTCAAAAGAATGAGGAGGGTCATTAAATACTGATACAGGGAAATCTCCAGCACAGGTGGGGAACTGAAACAAGCAAGGTTGCACAACAGTGTACATAGTATAGCAGCAAGAGAATCACCTCACACCGGAAGCAGTGTGTTCCCTGCCACGCACATTAACTCCCTCTTTTTTGTTGTTGTTGTTTGTTTTCTTTTTATAAAGCTGTGTGTGGATGGTGTCTGCTTTTTCTGTTTATTCTGATATATTTTATTATCCTGGACAAGCAATAAGAGTTATATGCAGGTGGTGGTCAAGAGTGTAGGTAGCTTATTAGATTTCTTAGAACAAGAGTACCCTTTTCTTAATATAGTTAAATACAGTTACTCAGTGTGCCTTTGGGGTTGGGGGAATTGGTATATCTTCGAATTTTGTGATTCACTTTTATTTATGCACTACCCTGAAATTCTAGCTCTTGTTTCCTTCTTTCCCTTTACCACCAAGTTTCCAAGGGAATACCCTTTCCAAGTCAATACTTTTACCTTTCCAGAAGTTTTGCTTTCATGAGTTACCGATTTTAGTTCTGTGCAGTTTTCAAGCACGTTCCTTTCAATTTTCAATAGCCTTTGTTTTTATTTGCCAGGTCTGAGAACTGTTCTCAGTATCTGCCTATTAAGGGTGGGGCTTCTTTTAAGTGAGATTTATTTATTATTGTTATTTTTGTTCTTTGTTTTTTGTCTGTTTGTTTTCGTTTTTGAGTAACTCCCTCTCTACAAAGCCTGACTGTTAGGGCTAGGATGGTGGATAGGGGCAGTAAAGTCAGCTCTAGCCCCTCTTTATAAGCTTGAAGTCTCTCTGACAGCTGTCTTTAGAATTAATGGGAAATTTAAGGTCTCTGTTCCGTTGGCTGTGGGACCTGGACACCAATTCTGTGGCAAAAGAAGACTCCAACTGCATTGTACTACATCTCTTTGGAGATAGTAGACCTAGTTTGGGAGTGCAGAATGATTCTGAGATTGCATTAACTTTTCCATCATCTCCAACTGGAAAGGTGCCTCCGTGTTCATGGATTGCTTTAGAGACAAACTTTTTTTTTGAAAGTGAAAAAAGTTTATTTTAGTGAAAGTCAGGACATTGCAGTTTTTTTCCTGTACTTAAAAATACACATTTGGATGTAAGGCTTAGCCCTCATATCTCTCTGTTTAATCTTCCATTTGGATTAAACTCTGTCAACTTCCCCTTTTCTGTCAATAGCATTTTCCTAATTTAGAAGCTCAGAGTCTTAGTCATTTTTTTACTTAGTTGAAGAATTCAATAATATCTCATTTATGTGACACTTTTCAATTCATAGCAATTCATATAATATGTTGTCTTAATCCAGTCAGAGTTCCACAAAGTACCATTTCATAGATGTCCAGAGGCTCAGAAAAGTTAAGTGGCTTGTTTCAAGTTGTATAATTTGCAAGAGGTAGAGCTGGCACCCTGAAGTCAGTTCTTTTGATTTGAAGTCAGGGCCCCATTTCACTGTTACACCACTGCCTGTGATTTAGTCTGTATTCTTTGTTTGGCTGATAGGGAAACCAAGGCCCTCCCAAGTAAATTCTAGCACCAAAAAGGAATATCAATCTTGAAATAGGGAGGACTGCTGGATTTGTCTCCATCTTGGATTTCAACTGCAGCACTGTTCCACTACCAAGTTGCCATGCCCTCCTCTTTAAAAACTTCTCTTAAAGATGGACCAAAGTACCTCTCCTTTTACTTCAGAATAATCCAGTAAGGAATAGATTGTAAGTTGGATAAAGGTGAAAAAAGATTGGCCATGTATTGACAGTTGTCAAAGCTGGGTGATGTGTGTGTGGGGGGGAGGGGTCAATTATATTATTCTACTTTGGTATGTTTGGAATTTCTCATAATAAAAAAAATGTGCTTTACTTATTCCTCTTTATCACAGATGAGACAAGCTTTAAAAATAATCAAAAGGAGAAATGATAAGGGAACAAAATATAAAGGTGTAATATATATAGATTCAAGATTCTCTCTTCGCTTCCTTATTCCCAGGGTTTCCAGATGGTATTATACTTAGACTTTTTTTCCTCTAGGATAATCACAGTCTAGTCCCAAAGGACAGATAAGTCTTTTCAAGCAATTTATGTGGATTCCTTGCTTACGAATGCTGCACCTGCCTCTGCACTGAGGACAGGACCTTGGGACCCCTTGTTGACCTTGGGCAGGGCCGACCCTCAGGGTGATGGTTAGACCAGGGGACAGAGACAGACTTTTTAAGAAATAATTTATATGATCAGTGGTCTTTTTTCAGCTCTCCCCCTCTTGCATTTGTATTGCTCTTTTGCACTTGAGAGAATGTTTAGGCTCTTGAGTGGAAACATGAAGGAGTTTCAGTAACAGACTGTTCTCTAAAAATAGTCTCTACATCCTTTCCTATTAAACTAGGTGTCAAAGCTAAGTTAGCAGAGAGGTTGTCAGAGTAAAAGCAGCACAGTATTCCCTTGGAGACTGTCATATATGGCTGTGAAACCCCAGGAAAGCAGAATCTTAGAATTCTTCAAGAGTTAAAGGAGAGAAACCCAAATGTCAGGTCAATTTTTCTTTTCACTTAAAAAATAAGGGTTAAAACATACTTCAGTATGAGGAAGTAGATTCAATAGTACTGTTAGCACAATAAAAATTCTGTTGCTTCCTGTGTTTGAGGCCTGGATTCATTTATTCTGATTTCTCTCTTGGTCAGCAGTGGCTGCAGAATTTGGGTTGGGGAGGAGTTGAGGTTGCATTTACTTGACTCTTTATGTAAGATGGGAAAGGTATAAATTGACCATGTCAAGAAATGATAGGTAGAAGTAAAGCCTTCTTCTCCCTCTGCCCCCACCCCATTCCTGTCTTGGCAGTTTAACTATTCTAACATGGTGGAGGATTCTAATCACAGAGGCCCAAGGTTTTATCTGAAGTTAATCTGTATCATCAATGTCCAATAGAACTTTCTTTGATAGGAATGTGTACCTGTTCGGTTCAACAGGAAAGAATTTTAGTTTCCTAACTGCTAGAACAAATACTATACAATGGGTTGGCTACATAACAGGAATTTATTGGCTCATGGTTTCAGTGGCTAGAAGGCTTGCTTCCTCAGAGGGTCTGTATCTCCTACCTGGCTGGCAATCTTTGGGGTTCCTTGGCTTTTATATTACATGGCAATGTACATAGCTGCATTTTTTTCCATTCTCTTCCAAGTTCCACTGACTTACAGATCCTGGCTGCTCCCAGTGGTTTCTCCTTCCAGTCCAATTTCCTTTTCTCATAAGGACTCCAATAATCTGGATTAAAGCCTAACCTGATTCAGTTGGGCCACACATTAATTGAAGTAACTCCTTAAGGAGATCTTATTTACAAGAGTCCACACCCACCAGAAGGCTGACCAAGACCAAGAACATGTTCAAACTGGGGTACCCAATTCAATCCATCACAGGTAGCCACTAAGCCAATTGTGGATATTAGTATTTAAAATGTAAAACTGATTAAATTTTAAATTTAATTTATTTCACTTCATTTAGTTTAATTAGTTTAAATTTATACACCACATTTAATTAACAGTGATTACCATTCATACAGTATAGGTCCTCAAAGCTTGGACTAGTAGCCAAAATTAAGATTTCTGAACCCTGTCTTTGTGTCCAATCAAGATGACTGTAGTATTGTGTTAGTACTATTTATGCATGAACTATCCATCTTGTACAATAGTTATAATTGACCCTCGCCTCCCCTTGAATGTCCTGAGAGATATGGACCACCCAGACTTCATTGCTGGGTTCAGATGAGGCAGAGATATCCAGTGGGGAGGTGTTCATTGACTGTGTTATTCCATTTGTGAAGAACCAGGAACTTGGTCCCTGAGAGAAGCAGCCTCTTATGAAAGCCCTGCTCAAACAAAAAAATATATGTGAAATTAGAGCCTGCACCTGATAGTCATAAGAAGGAAAGCATCACAAATGGCAAAATCAATTCATTGATTTCTGGAACTTGACTTTACTTACAAAAACCCAACTCCACCCATTTCTGCATGTCATTTTGAAATAGAGAATTAGAAAAGAAGTAATTGTGATACTTCTAAAGTGATATCCCTAGTGAGTACTAATTTGCTAATTTACTATAACAAAAGAGTCTTATGTGCAGTATAAATATTTGAGGTGGCTTTGTAAGAGCAAACCCCACTCAAGCTGTGTGTCTTACTAGCCCTAAGTCAAATAACTCTTTCCTGTTCTTTTTATCCCCTTCAGGGTGTTCCCATTTTACCTTAGTCCCATTTCAGTGGTATTTTTCAAAGCACATTACCTAATATAATTTTATGCTGCTGATTAAGAAGCACTGGGTAGTTGAGTTTTCCCATCATGAAAAATCTTCACCCCTGAACTCTGCATCCTGCATCTCTTGATCTCAGATTAGAGTTGGACTGCCTACGTCAATCACAGGTCTGTTTTTTAAAGATCTGGATCAAGCCCTCCTTTTTTTAGGAATACTACCCCCTTAGGAATTGGGGAGTTTAGATGGCCCCAAGTAAGTCCAGCCTGCTTCAGATAACCAGCTCTAGTTGATCTTCACTCCCAAGAGAAGCCTGAGACCTCTAAGTTTAGCACAGAAGGTGCTATTTTCCAGACTTAGTCTTCACTCTAGCCTCTCTCTCTCTGGTATGCTTTGTGGTCAAGGCATAGAGCTGGGTCACCAGCTCTTGGCTTCTGGTGTACGCCATGTGTCATACAACATGCGTTACCTAACCACCAGGTGAAGACTGAAAAACATGTGGTAGACAGGTGAGTTTTGGCCCACTCACTCCCATTGTGAGCAGAACTGCTGAAAGAGTGAATTCCCTTGGCACAGACTGCTATGTATAATACACGGATCTAAGATGGTGTGATATTGTGATATTGTTACACAGAAGCTCTCCAAAGTACTTATTTAAGGAACAAATTCGTAACACATTTCATGCTGCTGTAAGGATGACATTAACCACTCTCTTCCCCTGCTGAGCCAGCCACCCAGCAGCTTGCCATGAATATAAGCAGTGCCAGAATTTCAGAACTCATTGTTTTGTTGATGAGAGCACATGGTCCTTGAGCATCCAGTGTGGGTGGTCTACTGGAGATTATGAATCAAAGCCAAGGGGCGTTGCTCTCTGGTCAACACACATGTTATTTGTGAGCACTTGACTAATTGCTCCTAAACTGCACGTTTAATGGCCACTTCTGGTTTTTTTGACAGGCAAATGGCTACTTGTTTATTTTTCAGAGGTCCTAATAACTCTGTCCTTTACAAACCAAAGACAAGGCATAGACACCTGAATGGAAATTCTCATACATTTCGAGGCCCTCCATCTGATTCACAGCTCACTGTGAGACCTTGAGGAAGTCGCTCAACAGGTGTGCCTTTGGCCTTCCCCCAACATAAGCAAAGCACACCTGCCTTTTATCAGGCTGAGCAGGAGCATGTGCAGCTGCAATAGATTAAAACTGCATGAAAGTTTGCCAGCAAACAGAGCTTCTTGGTGGTTAGATGTTATGTAATTACAAGTGCTGTTGCTAAATATTATCCTATTTACTTTGTATATGTTGAAATGTTTTTAATCTATTGCTCATTTTTGTGGGGCGAAGAGTATTTTCTCTGTCCAAAGTACTGTCATATGCTCAGTCTCTTGTTTTTGCTTTAATACACTATTGGTTATTTTAATCCAAAGAATTCGTGGTTTTATGCAACTTAATTAATACAGGCATATATAAATTACTAATGAATAGTCTTCATCCTCCTAGCTCATTCTCTGAAGATGGTGAGCTGCATACACATTTCCACAATTCTGTGTGTGTAGAAACATAAATTCTTATTTTCATAGTTTGAAAAAGTATGGGTAGGCTTTTTATATGCTGTAGAGTTACACACATACACACACGCTTATACACATACACACACATATGGTATATTTCCAAGTCAACATAGAGCTATCCCTGTTCTCTTTCATGGTTGGCTAACAGTCTATATACGGGCCATAATTTACTTGATAATTCCTCTATTGTTTGACATCCTGGTTCTTTCCTCTGCTCTTTTTTTTTTTTTTTCTTTTGTATGCTGTCTGGCAGGGTCACATTTCATTCTTTTTCCGTGTGAGTATCCTGCTATTGCAGCAGCATTTGTAGAATTTTTGTTTGTTTGTTTTGCTTGTTTATTTTTTGGGAAGTGCATGGACAAGGAATTGAACCCAGGTCTCTCACATGGCAGGCAGGAATTCTACCACTGAACTACCCCCACACCTCCCTCTTTCCTCTGCTCTTATGAGTAAAGGATAAAAGCAAAGATTATTGTCTTAGCTTTTAATTTTTTCGTATGCTTAAATCCTGACCTTCACTTTCCTTTACATTTCTTTTGATTAGTTTTTCTGTTCTTCATTTCATAGGATATTTTATAAAATAATGATTTTTACCTTTTATTGAGGAGAAAAGACAGAGGAAAATGCTTTGCTCTGCAATGGTGGTTGCCGTTTACTTGTAGAGGCATTGGTTTGTTGTTTGAGTATTTGGGAGTATTGTTTGTTTATACAGCCAGTTTCCTAGGTTTCCATGTATCATTGCCAATCTATGTGATTTGTGCCAACGGCTCTTCCTAAACCGTCTCTTGTGGCCAAGTGTAAACTGCACATCGAGGGATGGAAAATATTGCAAAGTTTCCAAGTGGCCAGGAAGGTTTTAATTCAAAGATGGGTCCAGTTCCTACTTTGACAAAAAATAGCATGAAAACAAATACATAATTTCTTTTAAAATCCTCTTAAGTTGTTTACATTCACACAGGAATGAAAATATGTTTTACTTGTTAAATGAAGAGAGATCTGGGGTTTCTGGTTTGATTAGTTAACCCGCATCTGGGCATTCTTTTAACATGGCACTTCCACTAGACCATCAGCTCCCTGAGGTGGGCCTCTTTATATATTTTTGTATTGTGCCTGGCATAAAGTAGATACTCAATAAATGTCTTTTGAGCAAACAGACCTACACAGAGCTGAGAGGCACCAATTTGTTTAAGATTCTCACTGTAAAGGGACTCAGAAATGTGTTTAATGCTAAGAGGGCTTAGTGAGACAGTGTAAGGGAAGGGCAGGCCAGGCATAAGGTTTAATTTGGGAGTAGGATACCAGGAAAATGAGGTAATGTGGTTTGGTCTAGTGATAAATGCTAAATCACATCTTGAGGATGTTTATCTTGGGCCTCAGAGCAATGGAAAGCCACAGCAGCCTTTCTGGAGGGGGAGGGAATGACCAAATCAGTGAGCAGAGAAGCTGTCATTGTGATCCATGTCGTGGGAGGGGTTTGTCTACTTCTACCCTTTATCTGGAATGAGTTTCTTATACCTTATGTTATAGTATAGTTTCCCTGCACCAAAACATATTCCAAAAAATAGAAACAAAATTCCATTATTTTGTGAGTTTGTCTGCAGTATGGGTTTTGTGTGTATGTGTACATAAACACTGCACATCTCCACAAATCAACCAACAAAATGTCACTGGGGATAATTTTTAAACCCTGCAAAAACAGTGAAACTGCAGCATTCGGTCTTCCTGAGTCTCTTGCTGGCCTTCAAGATTTCAGGCTGCTCAAGGCTATAGAATCTTGTGGATACATTCAGCAAATTGGAGGCCTCCTCTTCATCATGTCAGCTCCAGGCCTAGTCCACTGTGAACAAGAAGCTTCAAAAAGTACTTTTTTGGGGTGGGGGAGGCCCCTAAAGGTCAATACTTCCTCAGAGGAACACCCGAGGAGGCTAACTTATTAAAATTCATACTGATCTAATACTTGCCCATTACCTACTAAGCCTGTGCCAGATGTTTTTGCCTGTGATTATCTCACTTACCAGTTAAAATAAAAGATAACCTGCCATGAGAGGCCACGTGGAGTCTTTGAGATGGGTGGGTCTTGGGACTGAAAGGCAGGGAAAAGGCAAAGAGAGGGAGCAAATGATTATAGGACTTTCCATCTTGCCTGTTGGCTAGCAGCATTATATAAACTGGAGAAAGTTTAAAAGTTTCATCATCAGTCTTCTGTAATTTTCCTAGGGAAGTAAGTTTGAAATTTTGGTGAAAAGCATGAAGGGGTTCCTGGGTCCCTCAAACTAATGTCATTGGTTTTTTATGCTTTTACCTCAGTTGTTTAGGCTTGGAGTTTTATTGTCTTTAAACCTTGGCAAGAATATTGGGCTATATTTTTTCTTATATAAATCCTCTGTCTTTTAATGCAATGATTCAAAGATGTACCTGGGCCTCTATTTTTCTGAAGGGAAAGCGAAGAGCTCTTATAGTCTTTCATCTAGAGAGCTTGCTACAAGGGACTTGGTCCAGGTCGGAGTCTGTCTCTGGCATGTTTAATGTTGGACGGCTCGCCAGAGAACAGTGCAAATCATGGATGCTACTTTTCTTTGAAGAGAAGCAATTCCCTTTTCTTTCAGACTTGCAAGTCTAAGAGGCAATTTCCTCTACCTAGTTCACTCTTGGCACTAAATACAATGTTACCTGCAGATGGTTTCTGATATGTGTTTTATACCCTCAGCCCCCTCAGGAGGAAAACTGAAAGTATCTATCTATCTATCTATCTATCTATCTATCTATCTATCTATCTATCTATCTATCTATCTATCTATCTACCGATCTATAAATTTCTATGGAAATTTTCTAGGAGACTCTAACCATCATCAGTAAAACTTCAAAATATGCTTGTCTTATCTCCTAGCATCTCTTATTGAGGATTGAATTAACAAAAGGAAATATCTGGCATTTTACCTTATGTTCTAGTTTGCTAGCTGCCGGAATGCAATATACCAGAAACGGAATGGCTTTTAAAAAGGGAAATTTAATGAGTTGCTAGTTTACAGTTCTAAGGCCGAGAATTAAAACAAGTTTATAGAAAAGTCCAATCAAAGGCATCCAGGAAAAGATACCTTGGTTCAAGAAGGCCGATGAAATTCAGGGTTTCTCTCTCAAATGAGAAGGCACATGGCGAACACAGTCAGGGCTTCTCTCTCAGCTGGAAGGGCACATGGCGAATACAGCGTTATCTGCTAGCATCTTCTCCTGGCTTCCTGTCTCGTGAAGCTCCCCGGGAGGCGTCTTCCTTCTTTATCTCCAAAGGTCGCTGGCTGGTGGACTCTCTGCTTCGTGGTGCTGCAGCATTCTCTGCTCTCTCTGAATCTCTTTCTCCAAAATGTTTCCTCTTTTATAGGACTTCAGAAACTAATCAAGACCCACTCAAATGGGTGGAGACATGTCATCCCCTAATCCAGTTTAACAACCAATCTTAACTAAATCACATCAACCAGGGAGATGATCTCATTAGTTTCAAACATACAGCATTGAGTAGAGAATATTCTACCTTTATGAAATGGGATTTATATTAAAACATGATTTTTCTTAGGGGGCATATTTCCTTTCAAACCAGCACACCTTAGGTGTAAGGTCAGAATC
>PVIY010038667.1:0-23719 GCA_004026745.1 Myrmecophaga tridactyla | reverse complement strand
TAACCTCAATTGAAAGCTGCCTTTCCTCTGAAGAACTAATGAAATAAACCCCTTTTATTAAAAGCCAATCCTTCTATGGTATGTTGCATTCTGGGATCTAGCAAACTAGAACAGATTTTGGTATTGGAGAGTGGAGTGCTGCTGCAGTTTGCAAATACTAGATATGTTAGGATGGTTTTTTGGATGGCTAAGGGGAAGATTTTGGAGGAACTGTGAAGAGAATGTGGAGAAGTCCTGGAGTGCTTGAAGAGACTGTTGGTGTAAATGGAACCACTGCCAATCTGGACAGAGAGGGACACAAAGGGACAAATTGGAGTTTGCAGAGTGAGAACCGTGGAAGCTCCGGTCTGAAGCCAAGAAACCTCGGCCAGGAGAGTGGATCCACCCATATGAATGGACAGGGTGAGTTTGCCCTGAGGGCAGAGGATGAGCCTCCCACTTCATTGCAACGGAAGAGTCACGCCACCTCAGGCCTTTGAGAAGGTACAACATGCTCCTTGGGGACTGGGGAGATCCTGGCTGCCACCACATGGAGGAGTTGGGTGTGTGCCCCAGGGATGGCCTGGAGAAAGTGGAGCCGAGAAAAAGGTGGTCTCTTCAATGTTCCCCGAGGTTAATTTGGAAAGAGGCAGGCCACTGCATAGGCCCTTGGAAAGGGTGGGACTGCCACTTTCTAAAGCTGAAAGATAAATGATTTTCAGACTTTGAAATCCAATGGTGTTTGCCCTGCAGATTTTCTTTACAATTTCACCCTATGGATCCTGTGGCTGTCCCTCCTTTGCATATTGGCACCAGATAACTTGTTTTAAGATTCACAGGTCTACAGTCAGAAGAGAATTTTTTGCACCTTAATATTGTTTAAGGTGATGCGTGTAGTTGCCAAGTTGACAAGGGGTGGACATGTGGTAGTTAGATTCAGTTGTCAACTTGGCCAGGTGAAGGTGCCTAGTTCTGTTGCTGTGAACATGAGCCAATGGTACGTGAACCTCATCTGTTGCTCATTACATCTGCCATCGGCTAGGAGGCGTGCCTGCTGCAATGAATGAGTCTGACTTAATTGGTTGGTGCTTAAATGAGAGCTCAACATAGCACAGCCCCAAGCAGCTCAGTATACCTCATCTTGGCACTCACAGCTCAGCCCAGGCCTTTGGAGATGCAGAAAGGAATCACCCCGGGGAAAGTTGTTGGAACCCAGGGGCCTGGAGAGAAGGCCAGCAGAGACCATCCTGTGCCTTCCCACATAAGAAAGAACCTCAGTTGAAAGTTAACTGCCTTTCCTCTGAAGAACCAATGAAATAAATCCCCTTTTATTAAAAGCCAATCTGTCTCTGGTGTGTTGCATTCTGGCAGCTAGCAAACTAGAACAACACCCATGTAAGCCTCATCTTCAACAAATAGCTGATGGAGAGTAGAGAGTGCTGCTTTTGGACGTAAGCATATCTGGTTTACATACCACCTCTTGTAAAGATGTTCATGATGCCTGCCCAATCGATGACAACCCTTTATCTCTCCTATCACAGGATGGAGAGCCATTTTTTTCGAGAGTTTGGGGCTGGATCTCTATGGTCATTGTCAATGTTAAGGTGAGGCCAAGTTTCTCCTTCTGGAAATTTGAATTTGAGATTTGGAGTTTACAGATGCCTGCCACTTGAGCTTAGGGCAACAGTATTCAAGACCTGAACGTAGCCCTTGGTATCTACAGAGGTATGGAAGGAGAGGCATGCAAAGAGACAAGAATGAAGCAGATACACAGGGAAACAGAGGAAACTTCCATCCATTGTGCTTTTCCCGTCCCTCATGAAGCTTCGATAGACTTTCTGGCAGCAGGTTCCATGAAATACTCTTGAGTTTTTAACATCTCAGGTATCAGTTGCTACTGAAACCTCAAACTATGGACTTCGGAACCCGGTGATATAGATACATTTTGGAAGAATTCCTTACTACCTGAACTCTTGCTGTTGCTATATGATCTCCAGGAAGCTGAAAGACCAATATATGGGATTCTTTGCTATCTGTAGATTTTTCTTACCCTAGTTCAATTTGTAGCCAAGGAAGCTTTAGGATGATAGCAACTTCATCCTGAAACATCCCAGTTTGGGCTAAGAGTCTAGGCTCTGAGGGCAGAGCAGCCCAGGTTCCCTCCTAAACTCCTTGACTAATTAGCAACATGACTGTGGGCAGATTATAGCCCCTGTGCCTCCATTTCTTCCCTCTGATATCCAGGCCACACGGTACCTGCTCATAGGGCTGTGAGAATCCTCAGGGAGGTGGAACCACTAAGTATGGGTGAGGCAGTGGCTGCCCATAATGGCTGACAATTATTCAGGGCTTACTTTTTCTTCATCTTTTTGCATGGGCAGGCATTGGAATCGAACCCAGGTCTCTGGCATGGCAGGCGAGAACTCTGCCTGCTGAGCCACTGTGGGCCGCCCTCAGGGCTTACTTTTATACTATAAATACTCAGAGGGAATTGATGAAGGCGCCCGGAATCAAATGTATGTTCTTTCCCTCCACCCCCTGCCTCCAACACTTCCACCAGCACTTCTTTCTTTTTTTCTTCTTCCATCATGTTTATTTTGGGATAGGAATGGGAGGTGAAAAAATCAAATCATGACAGGGCAGAAGCTTTTTTCTTGATCCCCCTTGCTATTTATACACTGTTGCTTCTATGAGTTACCTTTTAATCTGATCTTTTGACATTCATTCCGAATATCTGATGACTTCCTGGAGTCTTCACTTCAGTTGCCAGGTATTGGGCACTGACTCAAGGTTTGACTTTCCACATTTCACTGCAATCGGTTTGGACAATGGCGAGCTCCCTGAGCATGCCCACTTCTCAAGTGCTCCACCCAAGTTCTTCACCTCACGCCTTCGCTCTGCCCTCCTTGGGCCCACGTGAGAGCTGTGGGGCAGGCCTGCGCACAGTCAGCCCTGTTAGGGACGCAGGAGGGACACGCCGACAGACGTTTCCAGGAGCGAACAGAAATTGCTTACCTGATATGTTTGAACTTTACAAAATAGATTATTGAAGGATTCTGAACAGATCTGAGGGATACATTGGGAAAAAAACACATGAGTTAATAGTTGTAGAAGTGAGAAAAGAAGCATTAATTAACTTCAGTGGAATGTAATATTGTGCTACTTAAATTTGCAGTGAAAAATATATCCAGCCTCAAAGTAACACAAACACTGATTATTAATTTAACTAAAAATAATGATGTTCCTGTATCAGAAGATCAGGGTATATAAGAACTGAATCCTCATATATCCCAATGAAATTAATTGGGGAAAAATCAGCAGATAAATATATTATTTGGAGATAAGAGATCAGTAGTTTTAATTCTTTTAACTGTTTCTTCTGGTATTTTTTTTTAATGTCATGGGACAGTGTGTAAGGGATGGGCAGGCAAAATGGAGCTTGTGGGGTATTGTCAAGAAAAGTTTCAGTGGAGTTTTTAAAAAATTTTTTATTAATTAAAAATTTTTTTTAAATATGACAAAGAAACATGAACATTCTTAACCTATCATTCCGTTCTACGTATATAATCAGTAATTCACAATGTCATCACATAGTTGCATATTCATCATCATGATCATTTCTTAGAACATTTACATCAATTTAGAAAAAAATAAAAAGACAACAGAAAAAAATTCATACATACCATACTCCTTACCCTTCCCTTTCTTTTTTAATTAATTTATTTTTTATTTATGATACATAACCACATGCAAACATTCTTATCATATGATCATTCTGTTCTTGGTATATAATCAATAACTCACACTATCATCACATAGTTGTATATTCATCATCATGATCATTTCTTAGAACATCTGCATCAATTCAGAAAAAGCAATAAAAAGAAAACAGAAAAAAATTCGTACGTACCATACCCCTTACTCCTCCCCTTCACCGATCACCAGCATTTCAATCTACTAAATTTATTTTAACATTTGTTCCCCTTATTATTTACTTATTTTTAATCCATATGTTTGACTTGTCCGTCGACAAGGTAGACAAAAGGAGCATCAGACACAGGCTCTCACAACCACACAGTCACTCTGCGACAGCCATATCATCACACAACCATCTTCAGGAGACATGGCCACTGGGGCACAGTTTCATATGTTCACGCAGTTCCCTCAGTGGAGTTTTTATTTAAAAATACTTTCAAACATACAGGACAGTTACAAAAATAATACAAACCCCAAATAGAGCACTCCAGTATCCCCCTTGTCTCCAGATACCCAATTTTAATATTTTGCCACATTTGCTTTATCATTCTATCTGTCCAGTCTATCGATCGTCCATCTGTCTATGTATTTATCAATTCACTCTCTGAACACTTGAGTGTGGGTTGTATACATCATGTTCTTTGAACACTTAATGCTACCATGTACCTTTCCTAATAAGGCAATTCACTTATGTAACTATCTTAAGTGCAGTTATCAAGCTCAAGACATTTTTTTCCTTACTTTTTTTTTTAAAAAACTTTTCATTAGAGAGCTTGTGGGTTTACTGAACAATCATGCATAGAATATAGGATTCCCATACACTACCCCACTACCAACACTTGTATTGGTGTGGAAAATTTCTTACAATTGATAACATTTTTTTTGTAATTCTATTTTTTAACAATAGTTAAAACTGATGAAAGATCATTAGTCATACTATAACTATTGTGCATAACATATGTATGATATTCTCGACCTATTATTTTTTCATGCACGTCTTTATTTCATTTCTCACCTATCCTTATGCAGGATGGAGGGAGTGTCAGTCACAAGGTTTTTACAATCCCACAGACACACGATAAAAGCTATAGAGTTATACAGTCATTATCAAAGATCAAGCCTACAGGATTACAGTTCAATTTCAGGTTTTCCTACAGGCTATTCTAATACCCCAGAAGCAAAAAAGAAATATCTATAAAATGAGCCAGTTGTCATATGTCATAATCATTTGTTAAATCCTGATTTCTCAGTGATACATCCTCCCTCTCATTTGATCATTCTCTCAATCTTTGGGGGTATGGGGCAATGGCCATTTGAACTTCATGCTGGAAAGGGATGTTGACTTCTGGGATAGAGAAATGAAACTCGTGGATGTTCTTGGAGATACTGGTGCCTCTGGGTTTCAGGGCTTATCTGGCCTAGGAATTACCTGGGGGCCTTACATTTCCGATAAAATAAACTTACTAAGTAAACTTCTATGGAAGCTCAAGAAATTTAACATTGACATAAAGCTTATAGTCTATACTTCAATTTTTCATACATCTTCAAAGTGTCCTTTGGGGATTCTTTTCCTCCATTACTCGATCCAATCTAAGAACACGTATTGCATTTAATTGTCACTGTTTCTTTAGTTGCTCATTCTTCTTTTAAATTGTGGGAAAATATATACAACATAAACTCTCCCATGTCAATCACTCCCAAATACAAAATTTAGTGGGATTACTCATATTTACTTTGTTGCAGTACCCTCACACCTTCCGTTACTGAGGTTTTCCCACCTCCCCAAACAGAAACTGTATGTCAACACCCTATTCCCTCTGCTTTCCTGCCCCTGGAAACCTGTACTCCTATTTCTGTCTCTGTGAGCTTGCATATTCTCTGATATTTTCTTTGAAGTTATCATTGGGCTTAAATTTAACATCTTAAATCTATATCACTCTCATCTTCTTAGATACCAACTTAACTTCAATGGTATACAAAAACTGTTTTCCTATACCCCTCCATTCCCCACCTTTATGAATTTCTTATCACAAATTGCATGTTTATACATTATGAATCCAAAACCACTGATTTGTCATTACATTTTTTTTACTTCCTGTAGGAAGTTATAAACCAAAAATTTAATTGTCCTGGCATTTACTTCCCCCCCCTGCACTTATCCTTACTGGAGATCCTTATTTCTTCACATGGCTTTGAGCTACTGTCTGGTGTGTGTTCCTTTCAATCAGGATGAAGAGACAACATCCATATGGTCAGGGAAGAAGTAGAAAACATCACCAACCAGTACAATATTTCTAGATGCTGCAGACATCCAGAAAAAGGAATACTTTGCCCTTGCTGGGCCATTTCAGTTTGATTATTACTTATGAAGCTTACATATTGTGATTCTATTTCATATAATGTGAATTGAAATTATTAATAGGGAAAGTCGTAAGAGTACATAGATTAGAAGAATACTGTAAAAAACAAGGTTCCATCTGTCATGAATAAGCCAAACAAGCTAATCCTTTATCAGGGGGTACACAATCCATTAAGTCATAGGTAACATTTTCATTGTTAATGAATTTCCCATGTATTTCGGGAACAGCATAATATTGAGAAGATAAGACAAAAGGCAATACATGAAAAGCACACACTGTTTGTATAGAAGTTTTAGAGAAAAAAGTAACTTGTCCTATACAGGCAACATTTGTACAATTTATTTTAGGGTTGTCAGTTGCACCCAGGATGTATAGGTTATATACTGTGAAAACATAGGTCCCCACATGCCACAGGAATTAGTAGTTAGTAAACGTTGAGCATTTTCTTTTTGTGTCAAAGTATATAAATTTTTCATTGAGCAAGTTGTCCAATTAAATAGAAGACTTATTTTTTTGAGTCAGGTTATAAGAAATCAATAATGAGGAATTAAAAAAGAGTTAAAAATTGATTATCAAGCTTTAGCTCATTTTGATGGAGCAACATGGTAATGGGCAGCCACTGGGCATTACTAGTTAATGCCTGGGCAACATTTTGCCCAGCGCTTTGTAATTGGCTTGGCAATGATTCTAGATTTACAGAGTTCATCATTCCAAGTCCAATTCCTGCCCCTCCTAATAGGGTATCATACCAAGCTCTTTTTCTATGCATACAGTTGATCAGTGGGGGAAATGTGCTATTAAATCGAAGTATATGTTCATTAAAAGCATGTGTTACATTGACACAAGATTTAGGAAGCCTAATAATTTGTGGCTGCTGTGGACTTTTATTGTAAAGTTTGATAAGTTTTATATAATTTTCCCACCCAATTTAATTTTTCAATAGGAGCGGCATTAGTACAAAATAATGTGATTGGATTATTAGGTGTAAAAGAAAAGATCATTCCTACTTGGCTATCATTAGGAATATGATTAGCACATTCATCTTTTAGCTGAGTTATACAATGTTTAGGAGAAGGACCTGGTAGTAAGGCATCCTACTAAGAGGGAACATGTAATATTTACTAATGGGTTAATAGTTAAATTTAAGTTTTGTCATTGCACAAATCACCATCCATAAAGGGGTGAATTATTAGTCTAATGAGAAATACTATTTCCCGTAAAGGTCATGTTCAGAAAATAACAAGTGTTGTTTGGGTCGCAGGTAAAGTTGTCTTGCTGTCTTCCTTTTGTAGAACTTTTCCATCCCCATCTTTCTGTGATATGGTGGATGAATTGGATAACTGTGACCTTATGCCCGGTGTACAGGTGACACTCTCTGCAGTTAGCCAGCTGCTGCTGATGGCTGCTGTAACATATTTATTCATGAAGAAAAAGTTGACTAGTGGGTAATAATGCTCATTCATCCTTTCCAGCATAGGTTATTACCATGTATTATTATTTCTCTCTGCTGTTATTCTAGCAGCCCTTGGCCTGTCCTGATTATGTTTCCTTATCCAGATTTTAGAGCCAATTTTGATATCAGTGCAGCCAAAATCCTCCTATATGAGTTGTTATATTAGGAGTATGATTTAGCTTTTCCCAGTTTCCCTTTTTATAAGGAATGATTACTAATTGAGCTATATGATCATTTGGCATCAGGTGCACTGGCTGTGTAGAGACACTATAGAGTATTACTTTAACTTTCCACATAGTCAAGTCTATGACCCCACCCATGATTTTAATTCCTTTTACAGCTAAGCTAGATCACAGAAGAATATGTCCAATACCCAGCAGGTATTTGAATTCCAATTCCAATTGAACTGGTTTGCATTTGCTTTGGGTCTCTCCATGCTTCTGTTAAAGTATAGAAGTCATTTCCCGCAGAACCCACTTGTTCCTAAATAAGGAGTTTGGGTGTTTGGGTGAAGTACCTGCCACTTCAATGTGGTAGATGCTTGTTGATTCCTTATCAATAAATTGGGAGTCATCATTTGAGCTAATGGAGTAGTTCTTTTAATAATAGAAAGGTCCATTATTAATTTGTTATAAGGCTAAAAATAAATTCTCTTTCCAATTTTCATAGGTATTCTGACCTAATTTCCTTAATTTTTCTTTTAATAGTCCATTCATTCATTTAATTAGCCTAGCAGCTTGTGGGTAACAAGGTATATGTTATATCCAAGGGATGTTATGCTGGTGACAATACGGTTCTATTTCTTTGCCCTCAAAGTGGGAACCATTGTCACTTTGGATTTGGGAGAGGGTTCCATAATATAAAGTTATAATATCTAATGCCCTGTAAGTATTTTTCTGGGTAGCACATTGGAATACACAGCCACTAGGATTCCCAAATAAGTATCAACACATGTGCATATAAATTGACACCCACGACTGATTGGAAGTGGTCCCACATAATCAATTTGCCAAACCTGAGCAGGAAGAATTCCCCAAGCTAGTTCCCCTGTAGCAATTCATGGCACTGCTCATTGTTGTTCTATTTGACATGTGCCACATTTATCCATTATCTGTTTTAAAGAGAATAGAATTAGATTAATACCTCTAGCCAATGCCCACCTGGGTATGGCCTGTGCTCCCAGATGTCCTGACTGATAATGTACCCATTTCGCTAATGAATTCTCTTCCTGGGTACAGGTATTGAGGGAAACTTTTGCTGCAGTGGCCATGAGGAAGTTATACTTAAATTCCGGTGAATTTATAGCAGCATGAGCATTTACACGAAAAGAAGAAACAGTGGTATTTTGTACAATTTCTCAACTTTCTTTCCATAATACTTTTCCCCAGTATTCTCAACCATGAATCTTCCAATTATTTTGTTACCAAATGGGCATCCATGTGGTTAGTCCATTAGCTACTGCCCATGAATCAGTAAATATGTGACATTCTCCTCCTCTTTCGTGTAATAAGGCCTGATAAACTGCTTGCAATTCAGCTAATTGACAACTTCTCTGTTTTCCAGTAGATTCCAAAGTAGTTTTTGTTTTGGGGTTATAAGAAATTGCTTTCCAATGTTGGGTTTGCCCTACATATTTTGATGTACCATCACCAAAGTATGCATTTTCTGAGTATCTGTTAAAAAATCATATCCTTTATTCCATTGTGCTGGGGTCATGGGTTTTAATGTGGGGAAGACCATTTAACTTGGAGAGGAAGTTTCTCGCGCTATTTTTTCATGTAAATTAGTTACCCTATATTTCCTTGGCTTGGCTTGATTTTGTATATACCATTTCCATTTAATAATGCTAGATTCTTGTGCATGCCCTATTTTATGAGAGGGAAGGGTACTTATCCAATTCATAATGGGAATTCCAGGTCTCAAAGTAACTTCATGACCTATGGTCATTTGTTCAGTTTCTAGTAATGCCCAACAGGCAGCTAAAAGTTGTTGTTCAAAAGGAGTATATGACATTCCAGATAAGGGTAATTTCCAAGACTAAAAACCCAAAGGAATTTGCCACACTTATTGCTGTTGCCATAAACTCCAAGTAGTATATTGATTTTGTACAGTCACATGTATTTCGGGTGGACCTTCTTCCATAGGCCATAGGTCCAGAGCAGTTTGACTTGCTGCCTTTGCTTCTTCAAACGCTGTATTTTTTTTATCCCCCCATTCAAAGGCATGTTTTTCTTGGTAACCTTATATAAAGGTTGCAAAATCATTTCCAAATGTGGAATATGAGATCTCCAGTAGCCAAATAGCCCAATGAATCTTTGTGCTTCCCTCTTGTTAGTGGGAGGTTTAAAATCTAATATTTTTTGCCTAGCCTTTGGGAGAATCTCTCAATGGGCTTGATTCCAATGAATATCTAAAAGTTTTACTTGTTGAGCCGGTCCTTGAATTTTTTTCTGGATTTATTTCCCAGCACTTTCCTTTTACATGTTCAATTAATTTCTATAAAAGTCGTTCCATTACTGACTGGGCATTAGCCCAAATCATGATTTCATCTATATAATGTGTAATCTGAACCACAGCTTTCAATGGGAACTTGTCTAAATGCTCAGCAGCAATTCTATGGCATAAAGTAGGTCTACGCAGGTGTCCTTGTGGCAAAAAGATGCCAGCCCTGCCATGTGAAAGCAAATTGATCCCAATGAGTAGAATCGGTTGGGATTGTAAAGAAGGCATTAGCTAGATCACTTAGATCCTATCAATGTCTTGGGAACTTTTGGATTTCTTTATAGGATAAAAGTATCTGGGACTGCAGCTGTCATAGGAGGAGTTGCTTTATTTAATTCTCTATAATTTACTGTCATTCACCAAGAACTGTCTGATTTCTTGACTGTTGTACTGGATTATTCTATCTAGTAGTAGTGGGAACTAATACACCTGCAGCTACGTATTCACTAATTGTAATTGTAATTTCCTCTGTTCCTCCAGGAATTGGATATTGTTTCAAATAAATAATCTTAGTAGGAATAGGAATGTTTATTGGAGTCATATGCACCTTCCCTACCAGGATGGAACATATTTTGTACCATCCTTACAGCAAATTGGTATTTTCCTTCTGGTAAATGTGGAGTCATTCCTTTAAAAATGCCAATTCCACTGATGTATTTAGGAACGGGTACTATCATCACAGAGTATCCTCTTTTAGGTAACTGTCCTATTTTCACATGAGATCTATAATCTTGTCTCATGATTTTTTTAACAGACACTACGGCTTACCAAGTTTCCTATTCCAATTTGAAAGGATTCAGATTGGGATAGATGGAGGGAACATTTAATATCTCAGTCATGAGGTCTGGCTCTGCTTCCACCTTCCTGGTAGCACTGTTACGCTTTATTTTCTCTTCATACATTTTCCATATCTCTGTGGTAGGGGAGTCCATCCATACTGTCCCTGGCACTCCTCCCTTTAGCAGAGCCTGGAACACATCTTTCCAGGGGATTCTATTAATTGGTTATTGTAGGAGCCAAGGGTTAAAACAAGACCTGCAGAATTTGTTGGGAGCAGTTGGCATTAGGGTGGCAACAGGAAACTGTGGAGATTGTTATTTGTTTTAATTAGAACAGTCTGGGAGGAAGAGAAGGTTTGTTTATCCCAAATGGTTACGTTAAGTATGAAGAAAGTTAAGCACTCTGATTCCTCAGGAAATGCAGCATGCCTTTTGTTGCCCTGCAGTATATAAGCAGGATCTGGTTCAGAATAAAGTTGTCTGTTGTTTGTTATGGTTGATCTTCAGACCCCCTGATCCCATCTCTCTCTTTCTTTCTCGTCATTCCTTAATATCCTTCAAGCTCCACTTCATAGGAAGCAACAGGTTATGAATAACTTTCCCTTCTTTCCTAGCTGGAGTAGAACTATTCCAGTCCCCCATACCTTCTCATTGGGCCAGTTTATCTAAGACCTCACTTAGAGAGTGTCCTGTTTCCGCTAGTAATAGAGTCATAATTAAAAGTTTGCATGCTGTGTCCTCATCGTCACATCTCTATGAGGAGCTGATACAGGAGAATCATGATAAGTATCAGCTTCTCCTAACATAATAGCTGTTTTTATCACCTCCTCTTTTAATTTTTCATTCCATCCTTTAAGGAACACCAGGGCAGGTCTTGTGCATACCACATGGTGTCAGAATTGTTTGTTACATCCTTTAGCTGCTAGAGCTTTTACAGGAGAAGGTCCAGAATTGGCCTAGAAGTCACAGAAAGCGGACTGTTCATGAGCATTATTATTTATTCTTATCAATTTCATACAACAAGCAGGGTCGATTGTAATACCTCCTGCACCTGTATCCACACCATTCAAGTTATTAAAGGCTCCCCAATTTTTTTATTAAACCAGCAATTTATGTTGGTAATTTCTTGCTGGGTGTGCTGGTTTGAAATGATGTGTGTTTCCTAGAAAAACCATGTTTTAATCCTAATCCCATTTTGTAAAGGCATCCATTTCTTCTAATCCCTATTCAGTGCTGTATGTTTGAAACTGTAATCAGATCATCTCCCTGGAGATGTGATTTTTTCAAGAGTGGTTGTTAAACTGGATTATGTAGAGGCGTGTCTCCACCCACTTGGGTGGGTCTTGATTAGTTTTTAAAGTCCTGTAAAAGAGGAAACATTTTGGAGAATGAGAGCTATTCAGAGAGAGCAGAGAATGCTGCAGCACCATGAAGCAGAGAGTCCATGAGCCAGCAACCTTTGGAGAAGAAGAAGGGAAATGTCTCCTGGGGAACTTCATGAAACTGTAAGCCAGGAGAGAAAGCTAGCAGATGACGCCATGTTTGCCATGTGCCCTTCCAGCTAAGAGAGAAGCTCTGACTGTGTTCACCATCTGCCTTCTCACTTGAGAGAGAAACCTTGAACTTCATCGGCCTTCTTGAACAAAGATCTTTCCCTGGATGCCTTAGATGGGACATTTCTATAGACTTGTTTTAATTGGGACATTTTCTTGGCCTTAGAACTGTAAAGTAGGAACTTATTAAATTCTCCCGTTTAAAAAGCCATTCTGTTTCTGGTCTATTGCATTCTGGAAGCCAGCAGACTAGAGCACCGGGTAAAATTTTCTATAGTAGTTTTAAAGGTCACTGTGTCCCCTGGCTTTTCTTCCTCCTCACAACAGGTGGAGCGCCCGCTTCAGGGGGAAAGCCAGGGGCATCGTCTAAAGCTTCCCTATTGTCAGATCCATCCCAGATGCCCCCATCCCACTTATTTGGATCCTAATTGGGAGTGGCACCAACAATTGAATCATGTATTTTCTTTCTATTAATTTTCCCTTTACATTTTCGATATTTGTATTGAGTACACTTTAGCACTGCTTTTTCTGCAATGCTCTGACAATTGCGAGCTTGATCACCCAGAATAAAATTTTGGCACTGCAGCACAGAAAGTTTTCTCTGCAAATCAGCCATTTTCTTTTCTAATCATAACCTCCTGTAATAGCTGCCCCTTCTTTCATGCATTTTTTTTTTAACATCGAATCCGGGTCCTCTGGTATGGCAGGCGAGCATTCTTGCCTGCTGAGCCACTGTGGCCCGCCCTCTTTCATGCATTTTTTGATATGCTGTGAAGCTTATTCATCCTTTCCTACAAATTCCTCCCATTTATTTTCCCTTTTCTGCAGGAGCTGCTCATAAACAGCAGGTGAGAACGTTCAGCAGTTTGAATTTTCCTTCCCCATTTTTCACACGGTCCTATGCCGACAGCCTACTCTTGAGCAGTTTTGTGAAATGGCAACTCTTCCCACCTAGAAACATCACAAACTACATATTTAACTTCTGATTTTTCGGAGAAAGTCATGTTAAACTCCTGAATCCTGTGGACTACGCCAATTTGTTTCATTAAGAAATGTGGGTGAGGCTTCAATTTGAACAGGGTTGGATTCGTGAGTAACATACCTCTCTCGAGTTCAAGCAAACAGCTATTTATGGATGAATATAAGAAAGACAGAAAAATAAAGTAAGTTACATCACCAGGTGGGAATTCACCCACACCCAAGAAGAATGCTGGGGAACCCCAGAGGTAGCATTTTCGGGGTGCAACTGGGAAAGCCGGGGATGAGACTCCAAGGTCTGACAGCCTTGTATGCAGTCTGGATGATGCTTTTGCATAATAGCGGCCAGATTCCAATGAGCCTGTGTGACTTGGCCAGGTGGTCCTCCAGGAACTGGCTGGGAGCCAGGAGGAATGTCCTGGGCATAAACAGTTTTATCAAAGTGAGTTTCCCTTTGCGAGGACAGCCAGTCCTCCCAGCTGGAGTGCATACCTTAACAATCTAGCACCAAGGTCAGTGATGGTCAACATCAGTTGAGCAGAGCAAGCTGTCAACTCTGCTTCCCTCTCTTTTATGTTTCAACCTCCGCCCAACAGATTGACACAACACATGCACCCCTGAACGCACACAGGGGCTGCTCTGCTCCCCCTGGAACAGGACCAGGGACCCCTGGGTTGTGAAGGGGTGGGGGTAGGGGAGCCGGCAAGGGTACCAGGAGCTTCTCCTGTGGCTTTTGAAGCTGCATTTTCTTAATCCAGCCCTTGTCTGATTAATGCATCTCTTTGACTGTTTCCCACAGTTTTTGCAATGTTGCTGTCTTCAAGATCCCTCTGTGGCCTTTGCCAAAGGGGGTTGGAGCAATAGTGACCGTCAGGGCTGGCCTCTGTCATCACAGCAGCTGATCAAAGGTAGAGATCTGGGGTCAGGCCACACAAAGCTGCAGATCTTCTTGTCCCGCTCTCGGTCTCCTAGGCCATGCCAGGAGCCAGAGGTACAGGGGAAGGGACGTGGTTGCCACTGCAGACAGGGTGGAGCTCTCTGGTCTTTACCATGATTTAGCAACCTCTGTGACACTCCGGAGTCTAGAGGAAGAGCGTGCAACATCAATAGGAAAAGATCAGTAGATATAGTGGAGGGACTGATTCCTCCACACCCAACTCCACTGTCTTCACCCAATCTTCACTCTTTTCCTTCATTTTTGAAGAACATCTTCACTGGACATAGAATCTTGGTTGGCAGTTTTAAAAAAATTCCTCTTTCTTTGCAGCTGTTTAAAGTTGTCATTTCATTGCCACTTTTATAAAATATAGATAATGAATGCACCTGCAATACTGAACTTTTGGAGCATGGAATGAGGGTAACCCTTCGTTTTGTAGAGTAAATACTTCATATTGTTTATTCCTTCTCCTTATCGCTTAGTGCCTCACATATGCCAGGCACTGTTTTAGGCACTGGAGATACAGCTGAGAACCAGCCAGGCAAGGTCTCTGCCCACATGGAGTTTGCATCCTCACAGAAGGGAGACAAATAAAGTGCACGTATGGTTCGAGGGGAGTGCTATTAGGATTAAAAATAAACAGTAAACGTATAGACTAGGCAGCTTTAGAGGAGGTAATAGCTATGGCTTATGATTTTAATTCCACTTCTTCTCAACAGGTCTTATTTGTTTTGTGAACACAAACATTCTTCAGTGAAACTAGGCATCTCAGGTTTGGGCAAGATGAGCTCATCTGCACCCACCTCTGTGGACAACTGCACCCACGATGGGCTTCTGTCCTATCTGGTGACCCTGGCTCAGTATCAGCCGGAGGAATTCAAACTGTGCCTCCAGAATGAACAACTGTTGCTCAGGAACTTCCAGCCAACTCCCTGGGCAAATGTGGGAACCTCTGATTCCAGTAATCTATTCTTTCTTCTAAATGAACACTTCCCAGGATGGCAGGCATGGCAAGTGACCCTCAGCATCTTCGAGAAGATGAATCTGACCTCACTATGTGAGAAAGCTTGAGCAGAGATGAACGTTGAGCAGGACCGTGGGGCTGCAGGGCTGGCTTTCATGAAGAAAAGAGGGAGACAGGGAAGGAGGTCTCCTCTTGGGAGCAAGGAGGTTGCTGCTGAGTTTTTAAGAGGCCATCCCAAATCAGTAGGAATGAAATTCTGTAATTGTCTGTGAAGGTTTGCAGTGATTTCAAGTTCTAACCCAGGATGGGATGGTGATTAAAAGCAAGAAGAGGGATGTGGAAGAAGTATAGTCAGTTCTGCCATAAGGCTTGTTTTGAAAATGTAAATTTGTTCCAACGTGATGGATGTATTAGGGAAAAATTTGAGCATATCACAATTTCTCTGTGCTTATGCACAGTTTTGTCTTTGAGAAATGCATGGTGAATGCAGCAAACTTCACATAGCTGAGCCAATTCATGCAGGAATACACAGAACACACGTAGGTGTGTGCCCTAAACACCTGCCAGCTACCTGGACGTGGCCCACACCCGTTCACATCCATGCCGTGGGGTTGTAACTGTCACCTGATTCAGACCATGCTCCTTCCACCACTTCACAGATGCTCACGAGCAGTGACCCTTCTCACATCTACAAGTAAACCAGGCTTTTTTTTTTGCAAGGTGAAGTGCCATATTTTCTGAAGTATTTGCATGGTCCCAAACTGTTTAACATGTGCAAAACCATGCTCCTGTTTTCATTAAGTTCCTACCTTTTAAAGAAAAGCATAATGGATTCCATTTTCCCACAAAACCCTACTTTTCCATAAACTTTTTATTTTGAAATAATTTCAAACATGTAGGACAGTTGCAAAAGCAATACAAAACCCATACAGAGAACTCTAACATCCCCTCCTCCACCAGACGCCCAAAGACACTATTTTAACAATTTGCTACATTTGCCCTTTCTCTCCCTTGGTCCCTTCCTTTCATCTTTCTTTCTATCCATCTCTCCATCCATTTTCCATCTATCTGACCATCCATTTTTCCGCCCAGCCAACCATTTTTCCATCTGTCTGTCTATCTAAAGTCCTGTGTTTTTTGTGCTTATTTTCCCTACTGTGGTGTTTTATTTTGGAATGCTGTGTCACTTTATAGCAAGACTGACTGTATTCAAGGGTTTTATTTTTAATTTTTAATTTATTTTTAGCTTTCACAAAAATATATTTAATAAATTTGTTGCATCTGAGGGTTTTAGAAAATAATCTAATAATCTAAAATAATGGTGCCCATTACAAGCCAAGCATTGATCTAAATGCTTTCTGTGCATGAGTACTTATTCTTCATTACATCCATATGAAAGAGGTCAAGGAAATTGAAGCTCAGTGAGCTTCAGTAAATTAAACCAGGTCATTGAACTGGTGATGAGTAGAGTTGGGATTTATGCCCAGTCAGCCAGTGTCTTGAGGCTCTGTGCTGACCATGAACCACTTCTGTCCCAAAATGAGGGACTGGGTTCTAGGAAGTAGGGGTGGGAGTTGGCTACACTGAATCCTCCATGTCAGAGGCTTGGACATTGAAAATTCTGGGTCACAGAAATTCAGGCTTTGTTCCTGGTCTGTATTTTGTTTGATGAAGCCTAAGGATCTGATTCTTCCAGTCTCTTCAGTCCCAAGCTTGTCAGATACATTTTTGGTTCTACTGGAAGCATCCATTATTGCTGCATATTTTCAGCCTGGGGTATAACAAAAACCCATCATCAGTGTTTGTTTCAGAGAATATGCAGATCCTAGGACCACAAGTTCAAAACCAAGAAGAATCAGAAACGCCAGAAGATGAGACAGGCATGATGATCAGGGGGAAAATTGCTTGATGAAGAAGTTCATCTCACTGGATCCGTATTTTCCCTGTAGTCAGAAAAAGTTTTTTCAATTTATGAATGAAAGAATTAAAAAATCTTCCCAACTAGCTCTTCTAGCACTTATTGAGTAATAATTTACTGTAAACTGGAAATTGGAATTCCCTTCTAAATTCTTCAACACAGGTATCTTTATGAACATTTTTTTTGTTGCATTAATAGGTATCTCTTCTTTTGTACCAATTCCTTGACAAAATAACACATGCATTAAAGTATTAAGTTGATAAAACTAATCACAGAAATACATGTACATTTGTATAATTTAAAGAGTCACAGAAATATGAAATATTCTTCTGTTCCGGAGAAGCAACCACATTTTACTTGTGGCTCCTACTTTTGATGTCTATTTTCATGCTTGTAAATGACTAACATGTACTTCCATTCCTTAGTTTTCCAATCAATTATCTACTAACATCGTGGTAGATAAGTATTTCTCTTCACTTCTATCCTACAATAAACTTAGCATGCATTTATTTGAAGGGGACAAAATCAACATTTGGTGTCCTGTGGCTATAAATCAATGCTGATTCAAGTCACAAATTGTGATTACATACTGTACTAGTGTCCTAGGTCTACTGTGATAAACTGGCACAAACTAAGTGACTTAAAACAAGAAAAATTTATTCTTGCATAAGTTTGAGGCCAGCAAGTGTCCTCAGGGTAGTGCTCCCTCCCGAGCTCCAGGGCAGGACCTTTCTGTTCTCCCATTCCTGGGCGTACCAGCCTTCCTGGACTTATGGCAGAATTGCTCCAATCTTTGCCCCCTGTGGTCATGTTGTCTCCTCTTTTCTCTGCCTCTGTCTTATAAGGATACATGTGATTGCATTAAGGGTCCAACTGGATAATCCAGGATAATCTCTTCTTCTTAAGAACTTTAAATTTAATCCTCTATTTGCCATATAAGGCAATATTCACTCTTTTGCCATATAAGGTAATATTCATAGTTTCTTGAGATTAGGACATGGATATAGCGCTATGATTCAGCTCACTACACATACCATTTTTGGGGGAACAATTCCCTGTTTTAGTTTGAGTTAATAATTGCTTATTTAACTCTCTATGCAATTATTATTACATTATTCCAAATTCTTTGGGATGTTTAATGCAATCAAACAAAGCAGAGTCCATCAATCCTTTATTTATTATTTGCAGACAATCTTCTGAAGCCTACCATCCTCCTCTAGTTTGCATTGGTGCCATTTATCTCTCATTGTGGAACTTTATTTAATTTTGAATTCCATTTTCTACTGTGAAACATTCCCTCTCTTTTTGTTTTCCTCAGGATCCTGTCCTATAGAAGCTCCTCGAGAAAGGTCAAAATGAGATGGTAATTTTGAAATTCTTTATTTCTTTAACACAACTTCATGTTTGCATGCTTTAGGTATTGTATTCCATGTTGAGTTATTTTTCTTCAATGTTGGTGATATTCCAATGTCCTCTGGCATACAGTGCTGACCTCTTCCCATTCTGATTCCTTCTTTGCATGTGACCTATCTTTTACTCTACGGAATTATTTTTACTCTATCCTTGTGTTAGAAATCTCACAGTGTGTCTAGGTTATGAATTTTCCCTCTCCCAGACTGTAAATTAAGTGGGTCCTTGGAATTTAAAAACACATATCCTTCAGTTCTCAAAATTTTTTGAGAAAATTAACCTTGGCCATTCCTTCTCTGTTCTCTTTTTCTGAAACTCTAATTAGATGTTGTGTTTCCTGGGATTAAACTTGAATTTTCTTCTCTTTTTTACCCTATTTTTTCATCTTTGCCTTTATGCTATAATTTGAAATATTTCTTCATTGTAGCATACCTTCTATTAATTATATTATTGAGTAATATATACATATTGGGAAATTTAAAAAAACTTATTTTTAAAAGTTAAATTTTGAAATAACTACAAACTTATAGAATAATTGCAAAAAAAAAAAAATACAAAACCCATACAGAGAATTCCAACATACTCCCCTCCCAGATACCCAAACCCATCAACTTTTAACATTTGCCATATTTGCTATATCGTTCTATATTGGCTCCTCTCTTTCCCCTCTCTTTCCCCCCTCTTTCCCCTCTATTCCTTTAAGATTTTTATTGTTGTAATATATAGATGACCAAACATTCCTTTTTAAAACCACTTCCAGGTATATAATTCAGTGGTATTAATTATATTCACAGTACTGTGCTACCATCACCAGCACCCATTACCACAGTCCTTATCACTTCACACAGAAATGCTGTACCGGTTAAGCAATAACTCCCCTTTCCCTCTACTTTTGGCCCCTGGTAACCAGTATTCATGAATATGTTTATTCTCCTTATTTCATTGTTATAGTTTGTAAAAGGTGCTGGAATGTGATATACCAGAAACAGAATGGGGAATTTTGTAAGTGGCAAGTTTACAGTTCTAAGACCATGAAAATGTCCAAACTAAGGCATCCAGGGAGTGATACCTTGATTCAAGAGAGGCCAATGGGTCCAGAACATCTCTCTTAGCTGGGAAGGCACATGGTGATGTCTGCTAGCTTTCTCTTCTCATTTCATAAGGCTTCCCTGGAGGGTATTTTCCTTCTGCATCCCTAAAGGTCTCTGGCTGTGTGGGCTCCATTGGCACTAAAGCTTTTTCCAAAATGGTTCTCTTAAAGGGCTCCAGTAAGCAACCCCACCTTGAATGGTTGAAGACACATCTCTTTGGAAATCACCTAATCAAAAATTACCACACACAAGTGGGTGGGTCACATCTCCATGGAAACAATACAAAAGATCACATCCAGCAATTCTGAATGAGGATTAAAGAAACAGCTGCTGCCACAAGATTGGATCAAGAGTAAAACATGGCTTTTCTTGGCACATAATAATTTCAAACTGGCACATTCATATAAATGAGATGGCATGATATTTGTCCCTGTGAAACATGATGTCTTCAAGGTTATTTTGTGCACATTGTAGCAGCTATCAGGACTTCATTCCTTTTTATGGAATATTATAGAATATAAAATTGTGAATGTCAGAACTGTTATGTCCATTTCTCTTCAATGGCATTCTTTAGCAGCACAGCCTTTGTTCATAAGTATAAACCATCATTTGCCAATGTTCTTCTTTGTCAGTTCATCCTTCAGCCACCTGCATTCATCAGGCATCATGTAGAGGGCTCAAAGTCTACAGTCCATCAACATTCTCAATTTTAGATAATTTCATTGCTCCCAAGAGACCAAAAATCAATGAACACATCCTCGCTGAGTAGGAAATCTAAACCTCTTCTTAACTCTTGTCCCTTGTCCATTATTTACCTCTGCTGTTGCTGTGGTAGTACTGTGGTAGTGCTGATGGTTTCCTTTTGAACATAACTCATTAGCATGCAATAGAAGTTTCCCCGCTGTACCCTGGACTTACACAATTTTTATACAAGAATCATATCTTTGAAGTAATTCTTATGAGAACTCATTCATATTTCTAGTGTAAGTCAGTGGGACACGTAGGTCTATACAACCACTTTCAATCTTGTTCATCTTCATTATGGTAATATTACTTCTGGACCCACTAGAGAATCACCTTTCTTCCTATCTATATCCTTACATTGAAGTTCAACCTCATTTGCTAACGGTTCACCCATTTCTAGCTTCTATGTATCTCTGAGTCCCCTATATTCAGTATCATAAGCCTCTGATTATATCTTTATGCTGGTCATAAAAGTAGAATCATATAGTAGCTATCCTTTTGTGTCTAGCTAATTTTGCTCAAAATTATGTCCTCAAGGCTCATCCATCTTGTCATGTGCTTCAGGGCATCATTTGGTCTTACTGCTGCATAATATTACATCACATTATATTCCACATTTTGTTGATCACCTCATCTGTTGATGGGCATTTGGTTTATTTCCATCTTTTGGCAATTGTGGATAATGCTTTTGTAAACATTGGTGTGCAAATGTCTGTTTGTGTCATTTCTTTCAGCTGTTCTGGGCATATACCAAGTAGTGCTATTGCTGGGTCAAAGGGTAACTCGATATTTAGTTTCCTAAGGAACAGCCAGTCTTCCATAGAAGCTGCCCCATTATACATTCCCACCAGCAGTGCATAAGTGTCCCAGTTTCTCCACATCCTCTCCAACATTTATAGTCTCCTGTTTATTTAATGGCAGCTATTCTTATACGTGTGAGGTGTATCTCCTTGTAGTCTTGATCTGGATTTCCATTATAGCCAGTGAAAATGAGCATCTCTTCATGTGCTTTTGAGCCATCTGTATTTGCTCTTCAGAAAAATGCCTATTCATATCTTTAGCCCATTTTATAATTAGGTTGTTTGTTCTTTTGTTGTTGAGTTGTATGATTTATTTGTAAGTACAGGAAATCAAAACTTTGTCTGATAAGTGATTTCCAAATATTTTCTCACGTTGAGTTGGCTGTCTCTTCACTTTTTTGACAAAGTCTTTTGAGGTACAGAAGCATTTGCCTAATATTATTGTTGAAACTTCTATTGCTTCCTTCAGTTTTGCCAATGTCTGTCTCATGTATTTTGGAGCTCCTTGATTGGGAGCATAAACATTTACGATTGTTATATCTCCTTTAATTAGTATATAATGTCCTCCTTTGTCACTTATGATGTCTTTACATTTAAAATCTATTGTGTCCAATATTAGTATAGCTACTCCTGCTTTCTTTTGGTTACAACTTGCATGGAAAATCTTTTTCCATCCTTTTACTTTCAATTTATTTGTATCCTTGTGTCTAAGATGAGTCTCTTATAAGCAGCATATATGGATTATGTTTCTTAATCAATTCTGCCAATCTGTATCTTTTAATTGGTAAGTTTAGTCCGTTAACATTCAAAGTTATTACGGAAAAGGCATTTCTTGATTCAACCATCTTATCTGTTTTATTTTATTTGTCAGACTCATATATTCTTTTCCCTCTTTCTCTTTGTATTCTTTAAATTACCCTTAGTGGTACTCTTCAATTCTGTGCCCTCCTCCAGATCTCCCTTTCCTGTCTTTTCTTTTCAGCTGGCAGACTTCTTTTAGTATTTCTTGTGGGGCCAGTCTCTTGTTAACAGATTCTTTCAGGACTTCTTTGTCTGTGAATGCTTTAATCTCTCCCTCAATTTTAAAGGACAATTTGGCTGGGTACAGAATTCTTGGCTGGAAGTCTTTCTCTTTCAGGATCTTGAATATATCATACCACTGCCTTCTCACCTCCAGGGAGCTAGTTGAGTAGTCTGAACTCAGTCTTATTTGTAGTAGATTGTTTTACTCTTGCTGTTTTCAGGATTTTCTGCTTCTCTTCAACATTTGACAGACTGATTAGTATGTGCCTTGGGGAAGGCCCATTTGGATTTATTCTGTTGGGAGTTTATTGGGCTTCATTGACTTGCATATTTATGTTCTTTATAAGGGTCAGGAAGTTTTTCCCCATTATATCCTCAATTACTCTCCCTAGCCCTTTACTCCTCTCTTCTCCTTCTGGGACACAAATGATACTTTCATTTGTGTGCTTTGTTTTGTCTATTATTTCCCTGAGTTCCCATTCAACTTTTTCCATCTTTTTTTGCCATTTGCTGCTTTGAGTCTTCAAAGTCAGTTATCCTGTCCTCTATATCACTTATTCTTTCTTCTGTCTCTTCAAATCTGGTGTTGTGTGCTTCTAGTATGCTTTTTATTTGGCCTACAGAGTCTTTTATCTCTGTGATTTCCACTATTTTTCTATTTATTCTTTCAAATTCCTCTTTATGCTTTCCTACTGTCTTCTTGATCTCCTTTATGCCATTTTCTATCACACTTATTTTATTAAGTAGAGTTGTATGGACATCTTAGATTATTTGTTCCAATGTCTGTGTCTCCTCTGGTGTTTTAATTTGGTCATTAGGCAGGGCTATATCTGTCTGCATTGTGATATGCTTAGTGATCTGCTGCTGTCTTCATCACATGTAAATATCTTGATTGATTTACTTTAGGAGTTGATTTCTTTCAGTAGTCTAAGGCCTTGTGTTTGCAGAATGGTTGTAGAACAGGGAGCAGGGCATAGGGTGGAGCACTCAGTACGGTGATTTGTTTCAGGGCAGGTATGAGTGCAGGTTGGGGATGTTACACTGATGCTTGTGAACATGCACGCCCAGCGGCCAGGGAAGATGTATCTGTGTGGGTGCACCACTGTGGGGGGTGTAACCCTCGTGTGCACTGGTCTAAGGCATAGGGCCCTTTGTGCACATGCGTAGAGCTGGGGCAGCAGGTCAGCTTTACGCCTTCATGGATTGGGGGCAGATGTGACCCGGCTGCACAGGTCAGCACTTTCTCAGAGCTGGGAAGTGAGGCTGAGGGCTGTGCGCATGCGCAATTCTAGGACTGCTGTAAAGTGCGGTTCCCAGAGCTAAATGACGTGATGGGGGCCCGCGCACATGCACGGGCCTGGAAGTGCAGTAAAGGGATGCACTGAGCTCAGGGAGGGTAGGGTGAGGCTGTACAACACTAAGAGCGGGGGGTGGGGCGGGCGGAGGGTAGCCTAGGTATGAGAGGTCAGTGC
>PVIY010038666.1:0-23720 GCA_004026745.1 Myrmecophaga tridactyla | reverse complement strand
TCACAACAAAGAAAAGCCCAGGAACAAATGGTTTCATATAGAAATTTTGGCAAAAATTCCAGAAAGAATTAACACCAAACCTGGTCAAACTCTTTCAAAACTTTGAAGAGAAGGGAATACTAATTCAATCACCCTTAAACTAAAGTCAGATAAAGACACTACATGAAAAGAAAACTATAGACAAATATCTCTTACGCATATAGATGCAAAAACCCTCAACAACGTACTAGCAATATACTAGCAAACAATATACTAGCAAACCAAATCCAACAGCACCTTAAAAGAATTATACACCATGATCAAGAGAGATTTATCCCAGGTATGCAATGGTGGTTCAAGAGAAGAAAATCAATGTAACATACCATGTTAATAGAACAAATGGATAAAAATTTGTTCCATTGATGCACAAAAGGCATTTGACAAATTCAAGCACCTCTTCTTGACAAAAATACTTGGAAAACTAGAAATAAAAGGAAACTCTCTGTTCTAGTTTGCTAGCTGCCGGAATGCAACACACCAGAGATGGATTGGCTTTTAATAAAAGGGGATTTATTTTGTTGGTTCTTCAGAGGAAAGGCAGCTAACTTTCCACTGAGGTTCTTTCTTACGTGGAAGGCACAGGATGGTCTCTGCTGGTCTTCTCTCCAGGCCCTTGGGTTCCAACAACTTTCCCTGGGGTGACTTCTTTCTGCATCTCCAAAGGCCTGGGCTGAGCTGCAAGTGCTGAGATGAGGAATGCCGAGCTGCTTAGGCTGTGCTACGTTGCGTTCTCTCATTTAAGCACCAGCCAGTTGAATCAAACATCACTCATTGCAGCAGGCACGCCTCCTAGTCGACTACAGATGTAATTAGCAACAAATGAGGTTCACGTACCATTGGCTTATGTCCGCAGCAACAAGACTAGGTATGCTCACCTGACCAAGTTGACAACTGAATCTAACTAACACACTCCCTCAACATGTGAAGGGCATATATGAAAACCACAACTAGCATCAGATTTCATAGTAAAAGGATGAAAGCTTTCCCTCTAAGATTGAGGCCAAGATAAGGGTGCCCATTGCTACCTGTTCTTCAACATCATAGTGGAGCTTCAAGCCAGAGCAATTTGACAAGTAAAAGAAATGAAAAACATACAAATTAGAAAAGAAGAAGTAAAACTTTCCCTATTTGGCGGTGACATGATCCTACATATAGAAAAGCCTGAAAAGTACATAGCAAAGCTCCAAGAGCTAATGAATGAATTCAACAAAGTGGCAAGGTATAAGAGCAACCTCCAAATGAGTAAGTTTTGATACTGTATTAATGAACAATCAGAAGATGAAATCAAGAAAATAATTCAATTCACAATAGTATTAAAAGAATCAAATACCTAGGAATAATAATCTAATCAAGCATGTAAAGGACTTATACAGAAAACTATAAAACATTGCCAAAGGAAATCAAAGAAGACATAATTAAGTGGAAGAACATTTCAATTCAATGCAATCCCAATCAAAATTCCAACAGCTTTCTTTGCAGAAATGAAAAGTCCAATCACCAAATTTATATGAAAGAGTAAGGGACCTTTACTAGCTAAAGTCATGTTGAAAAAGGAAAAAGAAGTTGGAGGACTCACACTTTTTATACAAAGCCACAGTAATCAAAACAGTATGATGTTGGCACAAGGACAGACATAACAACTATTAGAATGAAATTGGGAGTCCAGAATTCAACCCTCACATTTATTGTCAACTGATTTTTGACAAATGTTCCAATTCCACTAACTGGGAAAGAATAATCTTTCGACAAGTGGTGCTGAGAAAGCTGTATCTTCATAGTCAAAAGAATGAAGGTGGACCCATACCTCACACTATATACAAAAATTAACTCAAACTAGATCAAAGACCTAAATATAACAGTCAGAACTATAAAATACCTAGAAAAAAAGCATCAGAAAGCATCTTCACGACTTTGTGTTAGCCAGTGGTTTCTTAGACTTTACACTAAAAGCATGAGCAACAAAAGAAATTGGGATCTCATCAAAATGAGAAACTCTCATGCATCAAAGAACCTTATCATGAAAGTAAAATAATGACCTATACAGAAAGGGAGAAAACATTTAGAAACTCCAAATCTGATAAATTTTAATTCTAGGATCTATTTTCTAAATGTCCAAACAACAACAAAGATAAACAGCCCAATTAAAAAAAAGTGGGCAAAATTCTTGAACAGACATTTATCCAAAGAGGATATACAAATGGTCAAAAAGCACATGAAAAAATGTTGAACATCATTAGCCATTAGAGAAATGCAAATCAAAACCACAATGAGAAACCATTTCACACCCCCGAGAATGGATATCATTTTAAAAACAGCAAGTTACAAGTGTTGGAGAGGAGGTAGAGAAATAAGAGCACTCGTTTATTTCTGGTGGGAACGTAAAATGGTGCAGCTACTATGGAAGACATTTTGGCAGTTCCTCAGAAGGTTAAGTATAGAATCACCATGTGACCCCAAAATCCACCTTCTAGTTAAAGACCCAAAAGTATTGAATGCAGGGACTCAAGCAGATATTTGCACACTGCTTTTTCATGGTGTCATTATTTTCAATTGCTAAAAGAGGGAACCAAGCCTTGTCCATCAACTGATGAATGGATAAACAAAATGTGGTTTATATATACAATGACTATTCAAAGGAATGAAGTTCTGATTCTGTGACATAATGGATGAAACTTGAATCTATCATGTTAAGTGAAATAAGCCATACACAAAATGATAAATATTGCATGATCTCACTGATATGAAATAATTAGAGTAAGCAAACTCATAGGGTCAGAATCTAAAAATAGATTACCACAGGGCAGTGTGTGTTTGGGGAATAGGAATTTAATGCTTAAGATGTATACAGTTTCTACTTGGGTGGATTTTAAAACTTTGATAATGGATTATGGTGATGGCAAGCCCTACATTGTGAACGTAACTAATAGCATTGAATTACATACTCAAATGTGATTAAAAGGGGAAATTTTAGGTTGTACATATGTTACTAGTGTAAATTTTTTTAAAATAAAAGCAATCAGTCAAACTAAAATGGAATTAGAAAAAAAGGAGGTGATTGTTGTAGATTAAAAGAGACATAGAACTCATAATAAAGGACATGCAGCAAGAATGCCTTATTCTGATCCTGACTCAACCAAGCAAACTCTAGTGAGACGTTATCAGACAGTCAGAGCTATTTGTACACGGACAAGCTATTAGGTGCTTTTAAGGAATTATTAATAGATGTTGTTAGATATTACAATGGTGTTACTGTGCTTATGAAATGATTACCTTTTCTTAGATACAGTTTAAAATTTTAAGTAGTGAAATCAGTAATGTCTCAGATTTGCCTTAAAATATCACAGCAACTGAGGAATTCATGAAGCAAAATATGTTAAAATATCCATGGTTATTGAAGCTAAGTGATAGATGGGGGGGTTCATTGTTTACTTTTGTGTATATTTGGAAATTTTCATTTAAGTATTTTTGTACCAATTAGGTGTTCTTCTTAACTGCCTAAATTTATGTAAAGTCTTTTAACACATTTGGAAAAAATGCCACTTTTTCTGGACTCTACGGTTTCTGTGAGAAATCCATAATCATTCAAATAATTGTTCCCCTTTAGGTAATGCATTATTTTTCTCTAAGGCTTTCAAGAATTTTTCTTTTGTCTTTAGTTTTCAGTATTTTGCTTAGGATATATCTGGGCATAGATTTCTTTGGATTTATTCTGTTTGAAGTTCACTGAGCTTCTTGAATCTGTAGCTTATGTTTATCACCAAATTTGAGAAATTTTCACCTTTAATGTCTTAAATATTTTTTCAGCCCTGTGCTCTTGCTCTTCTCTTTTTGGAGCTCCAATGACACAAATGTCAGATTTATTTTTATTGTTCCACAGGTACCTGAAGTTCTCCGTTTATTCTTTCAGTATTTTTCTCTCTATTTTACACGTTGGTTAGTATCTATTGATATATCTTCAAGTTCACTGACTCTTTCCTCTGTCATTTCCATTCTGTTATTGAACCTATCCAATGATTTTTAAAATTCTTTTATTTTTCAGTCCTAAAATTTCCATATCTTCTTCTTTATATGTTTTCTTTGTTGCAACTTTCCACTATTCCCTTGGATTCAGTAGTATTTGTTCACAATTTTTTGCTGAACCATTTTAATAATATCTGCTTTAAAGTCTTTGTCATATGATTTTTATTTTTATTTTTTGTGTGTTTTTATTTGTTTCATTTTTTTCTTGTCATATGAGTTTAATATATTGTCCCTTACACACTGGAATCTATTGATTGCCTTTTCCCATGTAATTTGAGATTTTCTTGGTTCTTAAAGTGTAATTTTGGATTTCATGCTAGATGTTTTGAAAATTATGTACAGTCTGTAGGTTTTGTTTGAATCCTATGAAGAATGATGATAATTTTGCTTTTGCAAGCAGTTAAAACTGATTAGATTGGGTGGTGGAGTGGTGGCTCAGTGGCAGAATTCTTGCCTACCATGCTGGAGACCTGTGTTCGTTTCCTGGTGTTTGCCCATGCAAAAAAACAAAACAAAACACTGATTAGACGCAGACCACACATTCCAACTTACCTGTGGATTGGGCTGTGGTTCCAATGTAAGTTCAGGTTTAAAACCTTCATAGTGCTACTCAGATTTGTCTTTCATGTGGGCCACTCAGTCACCAGAGTGGGATCTTGAATATGATCTGTTAGTTCCATTCTCAAAATTTTTGATATGCTGAGTATAACCAGGTCCATGTATTCTATTCATAGTTAGAGTTGAGACCAAGGTTTCATAAATAACTTTATAGAGAGGCTTTACTGATTTTCTCTTTCTTTGTGATCTCCTTTGTACTTTCCAGGTCCCTAGGACTCCTCTTACTGTGCTGTGACTATAGATGCTCCATTCTGCAACAAACTTCTACAACTGCACTTACATTAGGGGACACAGAGGGAAAATGCAACAGATATTGGCCCTACACTTTTGGAACCACAGCTCCACTTAATGGAGAGGGGTGTATCCCTCCCTAAAATTTTGTCTCCTGAGGGATCTATTACTTGCCACTGCCAATATGGGATTTCCTGGAAACTAGAAAGAGATAGAATGAAAAGTAAATGATAAAAAAGGGGAGATTTCTGCCTTCTGTGTCTGAGCATTAGGAGTTGCCTTTCCCCTCTTCTAGAGCCAGAAATAGAGGCTTTTCCTAGAGTTTTCTCTGCTGCATTCAAGTGCCCATTTCTGAGTTTCTAGTGCACTGAGTTCAGTCTAAGGGACACTGGAGGGAAAACAAGCTGGTTCAGTAGTATTAAAAATGCTGGTTTTCTACTCAAATATCCCTATCACCATTTACTTTTCAGATTCTTCAAATCTCTGTTCCAGGCATTCTATCTAGTTTTATAGCTGTGTTCAGTAGAAGATACTGAATGGAGTATGCTCACTGCATCTTACCCTGAACTGGAAATCACATCATCCAGTTTTATTTTCCTCAAAGCTCTTATCATTATCTTAAATTATTCCCTTTATTTTCTTCAACATTTATCTTTCTCACATTAGAACGCCATCTAGATGAGAAGTTATGGCTTAAGAGCCTGAATCAAGTGCTAGTTGAAATGAAGAGCAGTAGGCTGATTTGTAAACAAAGTTCTCAGTAGTTATAGATTGAAAAGGCCAGCGTGAAGACTGAAATTAAAGAAAATGGTGGGACCATTGTCAAAAGACAAAGGCAATTTCCCCTGAGCATACAGGGAGAGATTTCAGCAATGTTCCCTCTTGAAAAGTAAAACTCCATTCTTAATCTGTTTGAGATGGAATTTGACCCAACATACCTCCCCCTCTAATTTCTGTTTCTTGACTTCCCAAGCCCTATTTCTCCAGAGACTCTGACCTTTCCTTGGTTGCCTGGCATCCAGGCAAGTTCTGAGTTGTCAAATTTCTATCCAGGTGGCCTCCATAAATATCTCAACAGAATTTATTTTCTTTCATTTTCTTTGGCCTTGCTTGAAAATTTGCTGATTGGGAGCCTGTTTCAGTCCAACATACCCAAAGATGGATAGTCACATCTGCAAGCCATTTAGATTAATTATTACACCTGTGTCATAAAACTTGGATTAATAAAGAAGTGGCAAAGCAACTCATACTGCAACCTGGACAGGACCTTCACTCCTTCTCAACTTTCCATCTATGTTAATGGCATTCCACTAAACCATTCCCCATGTATGCCATCTTGGGGTGTACCAGGCTTCCTCCTTCCATATCGCCATGACTAGGGTATCTCTAAGTCATCCCAGATCTTTATTTGAAACATATTTAAGAGCCATCCTTTCTTACCTCTTTCTAGCCTGTATTCTAATCTTGGTGTTCTCTAATCACAAGACACCTAGGAAATTACAAAGTTGCCCCTCTTGCCAGCTGCTTGTCCATTCTGGCTGTCCTTTATACAGTAGGAAGAATCTTCCTTTTCAAACATTTTGATCAAGTTACACCCCAAAGCCTTGAATGGTAATCATGTATGTCATCTTTGATTTATTGATAGGCTCTCAGAAATTTACATGGGTTTCTTTTGTCACTTTAAAATCAAATACAAAAGCTTTGTCTTGCTTTGAACATTGTTGACCAACATCCCTCAGTATTGCTGTCCTTATTTATGACTGACCTTTGAACTACAATTACTTTTTGTGGAAGCCAAGCAAACCTACATGCTTTCTCATGTGCCTAAACCTGTGATTCTTGGCTGCTGGGTGCTTCAGACTTTAACTGCGCACAATATACTAAATACCATCCCCTCTTCTCTCTGCTGAGTCCATTGGCAAAAGGCCTCCCAGGAATTGTCATTGACTCCATCTTCAGACTTGGGTACACTGGGTCCATATTAATGAGAAATCTGTAGCCTGTTGGGAAGTCTTTGAGAATCTGGTACATGAAAGTCCAGAATAGGTACTGAAAATGAATGAGAGAAACAGTCTTTGTACCTTTATCCTAGGCTGATGCTCATGAAATAAGATCAGCCTTCATAATGTATAAACCCCTGGCAAAATCTTCTTCCGTGATGCAGGGACATTTGACACTTTGGGGAGGTGAAGGACTTTCCTAGGCAGTCAGACCTTGAAAATCTAGAATAACAATAACATGGGGTGACAGATGTTGCAAATTCATATTCCCCACACAAGGAGAAGTATTAATAAGAGAAAAGGTCTGGGGGAAATGGAAGGAGAAAGTATAGCAATGTGCCAGACACCACTCTGTTTAATCCCTTGCCCCTCCCAATGTATATAAATTCTTAAATCAGAATAATTAAAGTAAAATTGTAGAGAATGACAGTGTCATTATTTCATTTGGAGATCAGAAGTAGATAACTTAAAAAATAAAAGTGTTGTAGAGGAGTGCAGAGCCTCTTTTATCTTCCCTTTCTCTCTGTTTTCAGTAGAGTGAATCATTTAGATAAGATAGACTTAATAACTTGACACACTTTTGTGGGGTATAGGTGGAATCATTTATATTAAGAGATAATATGAAATTCTGGTCAATTGTCAATTTCATATTGAGAAATCAGCATTTCTTCTCTCTCCTCCTCTTATAAAATTTCTTTTTTTTTTACTTTCTCCTTTTTGACCTCTTTTCTTCATCCCGCTTCTTCGTTCTATTTCCTTCCCTTCCTTTCTGAAACACATTGCTCTTAAATGTAAAAGGAAAGAAAAATCATTAATCACTCTGCAGGATACAGCACTTAGATGACTGGAGTTGCTAAAGGAGGTCTGTTTAGCATCAGCCAATTTTTCATTTCCTTTCAGTGGGACAGTGGGCTGCTCTGTGTCCCTGGGGCCAGCAGCATGAATACAGGTATTGAGTGTTCAAGAGGAGACAGTTAGGACCAAGTGCTTGAGAAACAATAGCATTTAAATTAATCTAGCTATACTTGGGTTGGAGTTCTTCATCCCCTCTTTCTTTTGTTCCTGGCTTAGTGATACAGAGTTTTCAGGCTAAATGTATTTAGTATTACTTTGCATTGTCTGATGGACAATGATTTCTTCCCTCCTCATTTGTTCTCTTCCTCAATTGAAACCTGTCTTCCTGAATTGTGAAAATTGATTTTTTCAGCCTTCAAAGACTTCCCTCTTATAGGGGAAGACTTAGCATTACATAAAGATCTTCTAATGCACTAGTAGTGTTTTATATGAGAATTTTACAGCCATAGAATTGTCTGCAGATGTAGAGAGAAGTTATGTGTATATTTTCTACCCTTTCTATTAGCTTGAAGATATGCCATTAGAAACTTCCAAAAGTAAAATGTAAAGAGAAAAAAAAAGAATGAAAATGATGGAACAGAATATCCAAGAACTGTGGAAACATTACAAAAGATGTAATTTGCATAATGGGATACCAGAAGGGGAAGAAGAAAGAAAGAAACAGAAGAAGTATTTGACGTAATAATGGCAGAGTATTTAACAAAATTAATGACAGATACTGAAGTAGGTTTAATTATGTAGTCCAAAAAACACATGTTCTTAATCTCAATCTACATTCCTGTGGGTGTTCACTCATTGTACATAGGCTCCCTTAAAAATATTATTTTAGTTAGGGTGTGGCCTGACATAATGAAGGTGGGCTTTAATCTGATTACTGGAATCATTTATAAACAGAAGAAATTTAAACATAACCAGAGAAAGCTGCAGGGAGGAGCCAGAACTCAATGGAACTTGGAAGAGAAAGGAGACATAGCCATAACTATGTGATGAGAAAGTCAAGAAACCCAATGATTGTTGGCCATCATGAATGCTCCTGACCATGGGAGGGACCAAGTCTTATAGCCTCTGAAACCAAGAGCCAATAAATTCCTGTTGTTCAGCCAACCCATTGTGTGCCTTAGCAGCCTTGTTAACAGACACAGACAGAAAACCACAGACTCAGGAAGCTCAGAGAATACCAATAAGACAAATATAAAAAATCCACACTCAATCAAATCATATTCAAACTGTAGAAAATCAAAGACAAAGACAATCTTGAAAGAAGACAGAGGGGGAAAAGTAATTTAAGTTTCCACTTTAGGAAACTAGAAAAAGAATAGAAAATCAACACCAAAATGCTAGAAAAAGAAAATAATAATCATAAGAGTAGAAATCAATGAAAGAGAATGCATCCATACAATGAAAGATATCAACAAAGCTAAATGTTTTCTTAAGAGGTTTTTTGAAACCTCCTGGAAGACTCATCAAGGGAATAATAGAGAAGATAAAACACAAATGTTCTGGGCCAGGAATGAACTATTCCAAATATTTAAGAATGACATAATATGAAACTACATAAACATTTTCAGAAAAATAGAGAAGGGAACACTTCAAAACCTATTTTATGAAACAAACATATCCTTGGTATCAAATTATAACAAGGACATTGTAAGAAAGGAATGTTAAATGCCAGCATCATTCTTAAACAGAGATACAAAAATCCTAACCATAATATTTGCAAATAGAATCCTCCAACACATAAAGAAGCTTAATACATTATGATGAAGTAGGGTTATCCCAAATTGATTTAGCATTCAGAAAAACCAATCAATGTGATTCATACATTAAAAGAATAAAACAGAAAAAAGTGCTTATTTCAAAAGATGCAAAAATTTGATAACACTCTATATGTTTATGATAGAAACTCTCAACAAGTTAGAAATAGAATCCTGTATTTTACACATGATTGTTGTGTAAATACACTTCTCTTAATAAAGAAAAAAAACCAAAAAATAGAAATAGAAAGGAATTTTCTTAATATGATAAAGGCTATCAACAAAAAGCTATGGATAACATACTCAATGTTGTAACATTAAACATTTCTCCCTGAAGTAAAAAGCAAGGCAAGCATGTCTGTTCTCACCACTTCTATTTGACGTTGTACTCCTGTGCAGTTAGAGAAGAAGAAATAGAAGGCATAAAGATTGGAAAGGAAAAAGTAGAGCTTATTTTATTCATTGGTGATATGGTTTTCTATATAAAACAATCCAATAAATCTAGAATTTGAGTTAATGTTAATTTAGTAAGGCCATAGCCTACAAAGTTACAAGCCTACAATATAAAAACCAATTTCATTTCTATTACTAGTAGCAATTTGAAAATGATTTATAAAAACACCATTTGCTGTAGGATGAAAAATAACAAATATTAGACTGAAAATTAAGAAAATATTGCCAAAAGAAATTAAAGAAGACTTAAATGTATATATAGCCCATGTTCATGGATTGGGAGCCTCAGAGTTGGTAAGGCACCAATTCTCATCAAATTCGTCTACAACCAAAATATAACTATATGAAATGATTAATAATATTGATGAATCCCTAGTGGGATTGATCAAGATAAATATACTGAAAAAGATTTGTAACCACAGAAAAATGAAAAAATTGTCTAAACTCACCTCAAAAGCAGAGATTTTCAAATAGGATGAGAAACTAACAGCATATCTTGTTTACCTGAGATTAACCCAACCATAGTGATTCAAAAATGTTGAAATTCAAAAGATTTCATGGAAATAATACTCAAAATAAAGCTGGTGCCATGATATTAATGTCAGGCAAAAAGCAGTATTGGATATAAAGAAGGTCATTAATTTACAATAAAAGCACAGTGCACCAGAATGATAAAATACCTTATAATTCAGATGCCTTTAAAAGTATAAATTCAAACTGTAAAGAAAATTTGACATGACTACATGGAGAAGTCAACAAATCCACATTATTTTGGAAGATTTCTAACAAATAAAGCAAAAGATCAAACAAGAAAACTTAAACATACAGATTTAAGAATACACTACACTAAATCTAATGTATTGAACCTTGGACCCACTACATCATTGATTCCTTTACATACACCCAGGAGTTATCTTAAAATGTCCTGGTTCCCTCATTTCCCCCTTCTCCTACCAAACTATTTCACATTCTTAGCTGAACACCCTATTTATTTCACTGAGGAAAATGAAAACGTTCAAAAGAAAATGTCCGCACAAAAAACAAAACCCTCAAACTTCAATACAATAACTCACTACCAATAGCTGTGCCAATACATTCTGCCTTTCTCCACGTGGATCAGTCTCAAATGATTCTCTCCAATGGTGTTCTGGATCCTATGACTTCTCACCTACCAAGTCATCACTCCAGCAAGTTCCACACACTCTTTTAAATTATAATTTTGTTTTACCATGCTACAGTATTATCCCCATCAGCATAGGAGCATGCTGTTTTTTCCTCACATTAAAAAGAAAAGTTTTCTTGACTTCTCGGCCCCTCCAGCCAAAACTCCACTTTTCTATAGTTCTTTGCATTGAGGCTCTTCAAAAAAGTTTTCTTTTTTAACATTGTCTGACTCCAACTAATCACCTCCCATTCTCTCTTAAACCCGCTTCAATTACTTGGATGTCTAAAGAATTTCGCACTTAACATGCCCGAAACAAAACCCTTGAGCTTTGTCTTCCAAACCTGACCCACCCTCAGCCTTCTCATCCCCGTCTCAGTTAATGGCAGCTTCAACTTTCTGATGCTTGGGTGGGAAACCTTGGAGCAATTCTTCACTCCTTTCTTTTTAACCTGACGTTCAACCTTTCTGAAATCAGGTTGAATTTTCCTTCAAAATGTATCCAAAATTTGACAATTTCTTGGTGCTGCTATTGCTAGCATGGTGCTACCACCATGACACAAACCACTGGTCTCTTATCTTGATCTTCTGACTGGTCTTATTTCCCCTCTTGCCCTACAAGCCACTTCTTTACACAGCAACTAGATTACTCTTTAAAGAATGAAAATTAAATCATCACTGCTCTGCTCAAAACCTTCTGATGACTCCCCATTTCTCTCAGAGAAAAGTTGAAGTGTTTACCATGACCTACAAGGCCCTAAAGAATCTGCCCTCATGTAGACTCTCTCAGCACATCTCTTACAAATTTCCCCTTTTAGCACACTTTTCTGTAACTACACTGACAGCTAACTGTTGTTGAACATGCTAGGCACTCTCATGACTCAAACCTTTGCACTGACTGTTCCCTCTGTCTCTAATGCTGTTCCTCCACTATCCTACTGATTTATTTCAATATCTCCTTCAAGTTGTGGCTTAATTGTCCTGTTCTCAAAGAGGATATTTTGATTATTCTAAATAAAAATGCAGTTTCTCCCCTTTCTCTCCCAACCTCCAGAATTACTTTATGTGTTTTAACCAATTTATATTTTACAGGACTTATCTTATAATTTACCTACTTAGCATATTCATTATTTATTATCTGTCTTCCCATTAGAATGTAAGCTCCATGAGAAGAGTGATTTTTTTCTGTATTGTATATTTATATTTTCTGAACTACTAAAACAGTGTCTAGTCACTAATAAATAACTATTGAATGAATGAATAAGCTAATTGTCCTTACAAATAAAAAAAAAACTATGGAGTAAATGCGAAGATAATGGAATGAAAGAAATAATAAAAATAAGATAAAAAAATAAATAAAATAGAAGAAATGAAATTAGAGGAAAAAATTTTAAAACAACCTTGTTCTTTGTAAAGATTAATAAATCACAGGCAAAAAGGAGAGAAGGCACAGATGAATTATACTGGGAATTTTAAAAAGTACATAATAGATGCTATGGAAAGTTCAGAAATCATAAGAGAGTATGTTAACAAATTATAAAATCTAAGATGGAGAACTTTTTAGAAAATTTAAAACTATTAAATAGATTTTTTTTAAATGGGACACTTGAATAATCCTATATCAGTAAGGAAATTGAATCCCTAACTGAAAATCTAAAATGCAAAACTCATCAAGCCCAAACATTTTACAGGTAAATTTTACACTTTTACCTATCCGATTAGATTAGGTATTAGAAAAAGAAGGAAAGACACCTCACAATTCATTTTATGAGGCTAATATAACATTGAAACAAAACCAAGACAATATGAGGAAAGTTAATTATGGGCCAACCTCATTTAGAAGAGAGTGTCTTAGTTTCCTGGCTGCTAAGACAAATACCACATAATGGGTTGACTTTACAACAGCGATTTATTAACTCAAGGTCTGAGGGCCAGAAGGCTTGCTTCCTTCTGGGATTGGCATCATACTGGCTGGCACGCATCCTTGGGGTTCATTTTCTTTCCTGTCACATGGTGATGTCCTCTCTTTTCTCTTCAGGGTTTCACTGACTTCCAGCTTCTGCTCCTACAAATGGCTTTTTCTTTATAAAGCCTCCAGTAATAGGATTAAGGCTTCTTCATTTATACAACTTCATTCAGTTGGACCACAGATTAAGTAAAAATATCTTTAAAAACTCACACTCACAGGAATGGATTAAGATTAAAAACATGTTTTTTTCCTGGGATACATAATTCAACCTACAAAGTAGAGGTGAATAGATCCTTAAATGGCAAACAAAATCTAACCAAAATTAGCAAACAAAATCAAACTATATATAATCAAATAGTATTCATTTTCAAATGCAAGGATAATTTGACATGAGAAAACTTGATGTTATAATGTACAATATTAAAATCTTAAGGAAGAAAAATATATTATCATCTCAGATGCAGAAAAATCATTCCCTAGAACTGACTAGAAAAGAATACGATTCCCTTAACCATTTATAAAGTGTATACCCTAACCTACAGCAAACATCATAGAACATGAAGGAATGTCGGAAATGCTTCCTCCCAGAGTCAGGAATGAAATAAGTTTACCTACTGTCGAGTGAAGGTATATTTGATTCGCCCAAAGACAGGAAGGACATTTGTCTGGCTCCTGGGGGTTAACCTCTGGAATTTCCTTAGTAATAAGAGTGTATTTATCACTCATGATGCCCCTCCCAAACACACCTGGTATATTATGCTAACAAGATGATCCAAGGTGGGGCCAGCCGACCAGTAGATTTAGAGTGGCAGTTGGCTACACCAGAAAACAACCATTTGATTAGTCCATTGGCACTTTGATCTGGGAAAGTTGGGGATGGGCAGAATGGAGATTGAGTCCAACAGCTTGGACATTGATTCAATAAGTCATGCCATCATGCTTACATAATGAAATCTCAATAAAAACTCTGGACACAGAATCTTAGTGAATCTCCATATTGCCACTGCACATCAACATGCTGGGAGGGTAATGCATGCTGATTCCATAGGGAGAGGACACCAGAAGCTTTGCATTTCAGGACCATCCCAGAACCCACCCCATGCACCTCTTTTGGCTCCTTCGCATTTGTATTCCTTCTGCTGTAATAAAACTGCAATCATAAGTAAGTGCCTTTCTGAATTCTGTGTGTTCCAGAAAATTATTGCACCTGAAGGGGTAGGAAGAACCCTCAGATTTGTAGCCGGTTGGTCAAAAGTGCAGACCTGGGAACCCCTGAACTTGCAGCTGGTATCTGAAGTGAGGGTAGCCTGGTGAGGACAACTCTTAACCTCTGAAGTCAATACTTACTCCTGGTAGTCAGTGTCAGAGTAGGGTCAGAAACCAATACCACTTCTACTTGATTTTTCAATAAGAACAAGAAAATGGATAAAGAGCAGGCCATGGTGGCTCAGCAGGCAGAGTTCTCGCCTGCCACGCTGAAGACCCGGGTTCAATTCCTGGTACCTGCGCAATATCAATAAATGTGGATATTGATGAAATAGTTACAATTAATTGTAAAAGATAGAATTTTTGTCAATATGGCTGAATCCATGAGAAGCCACAAAGAGAAAGCAAATTTTCTAGATTTAAGATTAATATATAAATGCCCAGAGCATCCCAAACATTAACAATTAGGCAATGTAAGTTTAAAAAAATGATTTACTATATAGAAGCAACAAAACTATTAATCCATGACCACATTATTTTAATGGACATAGCTAAAACATTTTAACATGAGCACTAAAGTGTTTAGTTAATTGCAGTTGAACAGAATAGAGAACCTATAAATAAACCCATATAACTTTGGAAAATTATTATATATCAAAAGTGGCAATACAGGGCCAGCAATGGTGGCTCAGTGGCAGAATTCTCGCCTGCCATGCCATGAACCTGGGTTCAATTCCCGGTGCCTGCTTATGTTAAAAATAAAAGGTGGGGGCAATACAATCAGGGAGAAAAATGGACTATTCAATAAATGATGTTAGGGAATTTAGTTGCTTTGATAGAAGGAAAAAAATCCATAAATACCTGCCTCTTACTGTACATAAATCCATATGAAAAAAATGTGAAAAGCAAAACTTTCAAAATTTTAGAAAATAATATGGTCTTGAGATAAAGAAGTATTTTTTTAAATAAGACATGCAAACAAATGTACACAACGCATAAAAGAATATAATGATTAATTTGTATTTATTAACATTAAAAATTGTATAATAAAAGATACTCCAAGCAAAATTAAAAGACAAAATATAGACTGGGAGATGATATTTGCCATCCATAAAACCACCAAAGGATTACTATTAAGAATACATAAAAGACCCTTTAAATAAAAAAGAAAATGACAATCTAATAGTCAAATGGACACAAATTAAGAAAGCATTATTTACCAGCACAGCAAATCCAAAATGGCCAATAAGCATGTGGAAGGTCATGCAATCTCTTAATCATGGAACTGTGAATTAAAATAATCCTGGAACTGTGAGTTAATCTTAATCATGGAACTGTGAATTAAAACAATGATGAACCACCACCCGCCGATTAGTCTACAAGTGTTGGTGAGTATACGGGGAAATAATAAGCCCTATACGTAACGGTTGAGGGTACAAATTTGCAAAGCAATTGTCAATATGTAGTAAAACTGAAAATATACATATCTACAGCTCAGAACATACCCTAGAAAGGTAGGGAAAACTCTCACACTTGTGCACCAGGCAGCATGTTTGAGGATATCCAATGCCTCACTATTTATAAGACCTGAAAATTGGAAACATTCTAAATGTCTATCAGTAGGATTGACTATAAATAAATTGTAGCATATTCAGTTGAGCTTACATCCTGGCTTGCCTAGACTGTCTTAGTTTATGCCTACTTTATTGGTATAATAATTTAATAGAGTCTATTTTAATTTTCAAAACTGGTCCGCTTTTGACAATAAATTACATGGTCTTGCTAAATATATTCATGTAGTTAAATGTTGCATAGTTATTTTTAAATGATTAAAATAACTGTGTAATTATAGCATGTGCTAATCTAAACAAATTTGGAAGAAATCCTACCCCTCAATAAAATTTATATGAAATGTAAAGCAAAGAGCGATACTACATATACATAGTATATGTGTGCATATATGTATATTCATACCCATGGCAATAGATTTTTTTTTTTAAGATGAGGTCAATATATCAAAAGGTTATTTGTAAATCTGGGATTTGTTATATTATTTAAGTTATTTAATAATTTAAAAAAATTTTTTAAAGTTTCAAACTGTTGGTGAGTCCATCAATATTTGGCACTTTAGAAAATGTTTTTGCTATAGGAAGGAGGATTGATGATAAAATTCTTTATCATTTTACTATACTTTAAGGTATTTTTGAATTTTATTTTTCAATGAATATAAAAGCTCTTTCTTGTTAAAGATAAATCGTCTTTGCTTTGAGGTCATTCAGCAGCCTCATTTGAACAGACCTATGCACTAAAAAACAGGACTAGATGTGAGGCTCTAAAGCTTGGAAAAATAATTATGTTTTCCCATTACCCAGTGCACAACAAAAGCAGACTTCTGATGTTTGACTAGATCTGGGAATACATTTTTGGATCTGGCCTGATCTGACCAGTTGACAGAAGGAGGGAGTGATTGTTACTGGGGTGGAATTTCCATGATTTTATGTGTCTGTTTGAGATGAAAAGTTTTTGTCTGGGGAGCTTGCAGGTGGTGCCCTGAGCCTTCCCACAGACCACAGATCAGGGTGGCTTTGTGATGAGCGAAAATATGACTGTTAGAGAGTTTGGCTAAAAAAGCAGGTGGGGCTGCTTTTTAAAATAAGATGCTTAACAGCTACGCTCTAACCTTTTGTCTGCTTGCTTATTGACTTGCTGTTTTGGAAGGAATTTGGAAGAGGTTGCCACCCTCTGAGCATAGGAAGTACCTTGGCATAGTTACCGGCAAGAGAAAAAATGTCTGATACGCTCCCTGCCTGGGTTATGGCAGGCCTGGGGACAAAAGGATGGTGTGAGCCTGGGCCATGGCACACTTCTAAGACTTGCACACAGCTCTGGTACAACAGGAAATCTGGGCCAGCATTCCGGATCCTCCTTAAGCTGTTTCCTCTACTGCGAATCTTAGTATGATGAGAATCCCCCAGTTAAATAGGACATTGTATATAAGCTCCACCTGATTCATAAATCATGTAAACTTTATTCAGGTACAGGACCCAATGTCTCTCCTAATAGAAACCAATGGATATTTTCTTTCATTATCATCTCAAAACAAAACCATAGGAGACACTTTGCAAGAGAGCTTCCCTATATTATTTAATAATTTATTTTCTTAAATAAAGATTTGGGATAATTTGGAGTCAGACCTTGAGCTGAATCCTGTTTATACAACTTAGTAATTAGCTTTATATCCAAAGGCACATTTCTCAAATGGGGATAAATATGCTAATGCTCGCAATTATTCTATGAATTATTTTACCCGCTGGGTCAGTGTCTTCAGTGTAGCATGGTGCTCTACGCTAGCTTGTACTCACTTGTATTTGCTTTTCCAAGGCTCTTCTTTTTGTATGAGTTCTTTCCCCAGCCATAGAGACAGCAAGCTTGAGGTGGGATTCATATCTTGTTTTTCCTTATTTCATTTCCTAGTCTCTATCACACATAGCACATATTTGATCTGCACCGAACATGCAATGTATGTAGTCTTTCAACAGCCACAAAGCTCTACCGCCTGGCAGGAGTTCCATGACACAAAAGTGGCTCCGACTCATCGTGTTTGGTCATCCAGTTTGCTGTAACAGAGCTGTTCACTCCTGTATGTACCAGACATACCCAGGTGAGCAAGTTATACCTTGTTTTGCTCCTTCTTAAAGAAATATCTAAAATCTTGGAAATGGAGGTGGAAGCAAGTAATTTAAAAACAGCAATAAGGAGAGAGAATAAGAGAAAAACAGTTGTGAAAAGTGTCTACCATTTTGAATCTGGGTCTAGAACATCTCAGAAGACATGGACGTATGTTCTATTTTAACATGAAATATATCCAGCCTAGAATATAATTTTTCAATGGGAAAAACAGTAGTCAGGCCTGGAATATTGTTTCATAGAAATATCCAGAAAAATAAATATTAATAAAATGCTGTTAATTATTTATTTGCTTGTTGGACATATTGTTTAAAACACTTCACTGTAAATAAACGAGACTAGGAAGAGAAGAATGTTACCAGGTAGGATGGGGGAATACGATGCATTTTTATGGTAATGTAAGCTCTTTCCTCTGACCATTTATCAGTTGAAGTTTCATCTCTTATCTAATTTCCCCTACTTGTAAATATTCAGTTTTTAAAAAGCAAAACAAAATAACAATAGCAACGACAAAGCATGGGCAATGCAAGTAGGATCCAGGGATCCACTTCAATTTAAAGCCTGGAGGTGGATGGTGTTATAAGAGTAACCAATGCCAACAGACAAGTGTGTTATATCAGAATGACCCCAAACTAGCATTACAATGCAAAGATATCCCACATTCTGTCTTGGTGGTTGGTTGGCTGACTTGCTTACATTGACATCTACCATGTGTGCCTGATAAATAGTGGGTAGGTAATACGTAGGAAAAAATATTTTATTAAGTGTTTGCATAGCATCCAATTATATTATCTGTATTTCCCTACCACATGTTCACAATCATTTTTCTTATTCACCATCAGGTAGAGAAACCACAGTTGCATGCCTTGTCCAAGTTGAGGCGAATCAAGACATGAGTCCATTTCTGGAGTTGTTGTATGACCTCAGTTCTAATCTTCATTTTACCTCTTGTTTTCTCCTAAGCTTTAGGTAGCCAAATTTTTTTTGAGCCTTAGCTTTTTCATCTATAAAATGGTCACCATCAATATAATAATGTGTGACAAGATAGTTGTCAGAAAAATAGTATTTTCAATCTCCAATTGAGCACTGAATACAAGATTAAAGAAGACATGTACCTAAGTAACTCTGACACAAGGAAAGTGATGAAAAATGCTACAGTGAAGGAGCAAACCATGTTCTATGGGGCTACTGGGATATAAGCAAAGATGGGATGGGATAATCTGGAAAAACTTTATGAAAGAAGTGGCATTTCTATAGGATCTTAAATGATGGATTTTTGATGGCAAATAATTCATAGTAGAAGGGTGAGAGGATATCAAATAAAAGGAATATTATCTTCTAGGAAGGCACAGACCAGTGAAAATACAGGCTAAATTGAGAGACCTGCACATACACCAAAATGTCTTTAAGAATTGAGGCCATGTATGTGTGTTGTTCGCTACTGTATTCCCAGGACTTAATACAAGGTTAAGAAATGGGCTGAAGTTTACTTACTATTGACAGTCTCTTTACCTGATTATCTATCTCTCTTTTTTCGAAAGAAGTTTTATTGAGATATATTCACATACCATACAATCCATCCAAAGTGTACACTCAATGACTTTTAGTAAATCACAGAATTGTGACTTCATCACCAGAATCAATTTTAGAACATTTTCATTACTCCAAAAGGAAAACCTCAGAACCCTTAGCAGTTACCTCTCAATCCCTGTATCCTCCTCAGCCCTACAAAGCCACTATTCTAATTCTCTCTATAGATATATTTATATTTGCATTTTATATAAATTGAATCATACAATATGTAATACTTTGTGTCTTGTTTCTTTCACTTAACATAATGATTTTTTAAAATCATTGTTTTTTTAATTAGAGAAGTAGATTTATAGAAAAGTCATATAAAAAATACAATATTCCCATATACCCCCCATTGTTGACACTTCGCATTCATGTGGTACCTTTGTTACAATTGATGAAAGAATATTAAAATATTACTGTTAACTATAGTCCATATATTATACATTAGTTATATTTTTTCCACATATCACCTGTCATTAATACATTGTAATAGTGTCATAGATTTGTTAAAATTATGAAAGAACATCCTTTGTACTGTTACCCAGCTGATTATCTCTTTAGACCTTATAACAATATAAAGCAAACTCTATGGTTCTCCCCAATTACAGATTGGAGAACTGAGGCTTAGAGAGGTCAATTAGCTGAGAAGTGGTAGAACAGGGATTGAAATCCAGGCTTGAATCATTATGACCTGCTGCCTCCACAGATGTAAAAAAAAAAAAGGAAGTTCAGTAATGGCCTGTGAATGTTCGAATTAATGTAAAAATGAATGTCTATGTACAAAATAAATGGAAAAGTGTTTTGGAAGATGATGAAAATATCCCAAGCTATATAGGACTGTCAAATATACTGGGATGTAGCTAAGACTACTCAGAAACTTCAACATCTGCTCATAGGCAGACTTTTAATGCCATTTTATTCCTTCTTTCTTTCAAAAAAGACTAATTCAGAGTCATGAGACTTTAATCAGGCCTGTGACCCTCCACCAGTTAAGTGATGTTGAGGAAGACAAACTTTCTAGGTCTCAATTTACCTCCTCAGTAAATTTAGGGACCTGGACTCAGTGATTTATGAGTCCTTTTCAGCTGTCTCATCCTGTGACTCTGATGTTAGGAATTTACTGAATTTCTGCCAGGTGTGCTTGTACCTTTAAGGCGGTCCTGGCTGCCATAGCTCCTGAGTTTGCCTAATCTACTCCCTGCCAGTCCAAACCCTCCAGTTTCAATATCAGATGTGATTATAAGGCTGGATTTCCTTTCCCTTGCGGTGGTTTGAAGCCGTATGTACCCAGAAAAACATACTCTTAAACATGTGGCTGTGAATGCATTGTAAGTCGGGTCTTCCTCATGAGGCTATTCAGTTAAGGAGAGACCCATCTCAGCCAGCATGAGCCTTAATCCTGTTACTGGAGGTTTTTATTAAAAGAAGGAAATTCTCTTTATAAAGAGGTAGAGGAAACAGGGGGGAGCAAGAAACTGCAATCTACAAAACCCAGAAGAGAGGGAGAGCTCAGCAGATGCTGCCATGTGCCTTGCAATGTGACAGAGGAGCCAGCAGTATTCTTTGGGAAGAAAGAATAGCCTTTATGATGCCTTGATTTCAATAGTTTCCAGGTCTCAAAACCATCAGCAAATAAATTCTATTGTTTAACCCAACCCATTTCATGGTATTTGTTTGAGCAACCTAGGAAACTAAAATACCTCTCCCCTTTTAAATTTTGATTTACATACAAATATCTTAAGAGTAGTAATAAAAACGTTGGAAAATGAGCAACAGTAAATAAGGGAATGGTTGTATATCCATATGATGGAATACTATGTCATTTTTTAAATAACACATTGGGTATTTCCGTATATGCATATTTAGAAATCCATGGTGGATTAATAAGTGAAAAAGCATGTTTCACATAATTTTTAAAGAATAACTTGTTTTTGAAAGAAAGGAGGTAGGAAGGAAGGAAGGAAAGAGAGAGGAAATGACAAAGAAAGAAGAGAAGGAGGGAGAGAGAAAGCAAAGACAAATAGCAAATGTATATGTGTTTATAAACACAAGTAGCTACTAAGTTTTTCATTATACGTTTCCATATTGTTTGACTTTTTACAATAGGTGTGTATTACTTTTGTAATTAAAATAACATGAAAAAATGTAAAAAAAAAACTCATAATAACTTACTTTCATAATATGAGAATTTAAGAACAAGTCATTGCATGCAGCCACCTACATGACTGGGACAGATATTAAAGGTTAGCAGACCCCATTACGGGGCAAACGATGTCCTTAAAACTCCCCTCCCTTAATCAAACCTTGCAAGGCCTTGCTGAAACTCCATTTGTAATACCCTGTGGACCTAAACTTTTATATGCCACTCTGGTGGAACGCCTCTTACTCTCTTTGTTTTTTCATGGAACACTGATTCCCCAGCTGCCATCAGAAAGAATCTTCTGTTTGTAAGTCCCTAATTAAACTCAAGGGTAATTCCATGCCAAATACGTTCTTTGGTGTGGGGCTAAATTGGGTTGGAACATGTGGAGAACCAACCAGGAAGCCAAAGAGCCGCTCCTGTTAGGAGTTGAATGTTCGACCGTAGAAGAGGCCCTGGCTGCTAAAACTATAGTTTACCACCTAAAAGAAGAATTTAAGTCAGAAAGGGACTTGTGTATAGTCCAAGCAGATTTGAAGTATGCATGGAATGAGGCTACAGCATGTAGATGAGAGTTCAGAAATTTTGGCATGCCAGTATGTTAGAGTAAGAGGGCATACGCAGCCCAAGGGGCAAATGAGGTGTATCCTAATTTTCCCTGACTGGGACTAAAATATAAGATCTTGTTGATTTCTCTTCAGATAATGATGAGCCCCAGTCAGACTGGACATTGAGAATGAGGAACCAAAGCTTGTTTATCCTCTGGTCCAACAAAAAGTTAAGTCAGAACATGTTCAGCACCATCATGCCCCAGTGGGGCAGGGTGACGCTGTGGGTGCCACTGCCATTGAGGCTGGGCCAGTATCCCCTCCTGACCAAAAGATCCTAGTTACCGTGTGGGACTATAGTGCCAATGAATTGTGTTAAATTGGAAATCAATACAGACAAGAGCCTAAAGAAGTCCTGCCAAATTGGCTACTGCATCTTCGGGACACCGGTGCAGAGGGAGTGTTACTTTCAGGAAAAGAAATAAGCAAATTAGCCTCAATTACTACACACCCCACCCTCTGCCAATGTATATATACTTTGGCTGCCAGGCCAGAATCCAATTAATCACTAAATTGGCTTATAACTCGACGTAGAAAAACTTGGCCCAGTGTGGGAGACATACCACATGCTTCGCCCCATTGGAATATGCTAGATGAATTGCAAGATGTACTGAGGGGACCAGGAGTGAAGCATGCCATTTAGGCTATAAATTTTGTTGGATCAGATAATGTAACCTTCACAGTGGGTGAAAGGATGCTAGCCTGCGTAGTGCCTCCAATCAATGGTAGGGGACTCTTGTACCCATTCTTAGCCCAATAGTAGGGCAACTATTATAAAGGTCACCAAAATTGTGGTCAATATAGGAAAGTCAGAATGTGTAAGGTGCAGACAGGCCAGAGTAAAAGCTACAGGCTGTGTCCCAAGGGGGCATGACAGTCCAAGCCTTGTACCACGTACATGGCCAATCCAAGCCAACCTAATGGCCACTGACACTAAACGTGAAGACAGTGATGGGCAGCAAAATGCAGTACTTGTCAGGCTCTGGATTAATTACCCAAAGAACAAAGATATAGTAAACTTGAGACCAGATCAGTGGATAGGGAGAGAAAGTTGGACTGAAGGACCTGGCCCTTACATCTACAGGGCCCACTTCTCCTGCTGAGAAGGACTGGCAATTGCCTTTCCCCCTCACATAGGGGACTGGACAAGATCCCCAAATAAGTGCTACATTCTGGGGATCAGAGGCTGCATCCTGAATTAATCTGCATGTCCCCTGCTAATGAACATAGGGTTTTGGTACTCGTGGACACTGGAGCGGAATGAACCTTTATATATGGAAAACGGTTCCGACCCTGTGGGTCTGCATTAGCCATTGCTGGGTTTTGGAGGCAAAGTATGAAAGCAACACCACAACTACTAATACAGATTGGCTAGTTACCACCTCACAAGTATACAGTGTACA
>PVIY010038665.1:0-23720 GCA_004026745.1 Myrmecophaga tridactyla | reverse complement strand
TGATCAAAGAGATACACCAAAAAAGATCAACCTTACAGAAAAGAAGCCTGCAATAAAGGAAAAAAGAGACAAAAATGAGATGACATATAAAAATCAAAAGACAAAATGGTTGAAGTAAGTACTGCCTTTACAGTAACAAAACTGAATTATAATGGATTGTAATTTGATTATAGTCAAAAGACACAGACTACAGAGTGGATTAAAAAACCATGATCCAATCATATACTATTTACAAGAGACTCACCTTAGACCCAAAGAAACAAATAATTTGAAAGTAAAAGTATGGAAAAAGATAATCCATGAAAATAATAACTAAAAAAGGCTAAGATAGCTATACTACAATGTCAGACAAAAAAACTTTAAGAAAAAGTTACAAGCAACAAAGAAGGGCACAATATATCAATAAAAGGATCAACCACTAAGAAGAAATAACAATCATAAATATTTATGCACTCAACCACAGTGCCCCAAAATACATGAGGTGAACACTACCAAATTGAAGGGAGAAATAGATATTTCTACAGTAGTAATTGGAGACATTGATACACCACACTTTCATCAAGAGATAAAATATTTAAACAGAAGATCAGTAAGGAAACAGAGAACTTGAATAATATGATGAATGAACTAGACCTAACAGAAATATATAGAACACCCCAAAACAACAGGATAAGCATTCATCTCAAGGGCATGTAGGTCATTCTCCAGGATAGACCACTTGTTGGGTCACAAAACAAGTCTCAACAAATTTTAAAAAATTAAACTTATACAAAGCATCTTTCTGAACAATGGAATGAAGCTGGAAATCAAAAACAGGCAGAGAACTGGAAAATCCACAAATACGGAAGTTAAAATAACACACTTTGAAACAATCAGTGGGTCAAAGAAGAAGTTACAAGGAAATTCAGTAAATAACTTGAGGTGAATGAAAACAAGAACATAACATATAAAAACTTACCGGATGGAGTGAAGGCAGGGCTTAGAGGGAAGTTTAGAGCCCTAAATACTTAATTTAAAGAGAAAAAAAGATCTAAAATCAAAGACCTAACTGCACACTGGAAGGAACAAAAATAAGAACAGCACACTAAACCCAAAGCAAAAAGAAAGAAGGAAATAACAATTTAGAGCAAAAATAAATGAAATAGAGAATAAACAAAAAATTACAAAATCAAAAGCTGGGGCTTTGGAAAGATCAATAAAATTCACAAATCTTTAGCTAGACTGACAAAGAAAAAGAGAGAGGATGCAAATAAAATTTTAAAATAAGAGGGGAGACATTATTACCGACCCCACAGAAATAAAAAGAATCATAAAAGGATACTATGTACAATGGTCTACCAATAAATTAGACAAACTAGGTGAAATGGACAAATTCCTAGTACCACAGAAACACCCTACACTGAGTCTATAAGAAATAGAAGATCTCAACTGACCAATTACAAGTAAAAAGATTGAATCTGTTATCAAAAATCTCCCAACAAAGAAAAACCCAAGGTCACATGGCTACACAGGTGAATTCTACCAAATATTCCAAGGAGAATTAATACCAATCCTATTCAAACTTTTTCAAAAAATTGAAGAGGAGGGAGCACTACATAAGTCATCCTATGAAGCCAATATCACCCCAATACCAAAGCCAGATAAAGGTTTTACAAGAGAATTTCAGAGCAATTTCTCTAATGAATATTGATACAAAAATCCTCAACAACAAAAACAACTAGAAATTAAATTCAACACATTAAAAGAATTATACACCATGATCAAATGGATTTTATCCCATGTATGCAAGAATGGTTCAACATAAGACAATCAATTAATGTAACAGACCATATTAACAGAATGAAGAGAAAAATCACATGAACCTCTCAATCGACTAAGAAGAGGCAATTGACAAAATCCAGAACCCTTTCTTGATAAAAGCACTTAGAAAATAAGAATAGAAGGAAATTTCCTCAACACAATTAAGAGCATACATGAAAATCCACAGCTAACAAATTGATCAATGATGAAAAACTGAAAACTTTCCCTGTAAGGTCTGGAACAAGACAAGATTACCCACTGTCCTCACTGTTATTCAACATTGTACTGGAAGTGCTTGCCAAAGCAATTAGGCAAGAAAAACAAATAAAAGTCATCCAAATTGGAAAGGAATAAATAAAACTTTCACTATTTACAGATGACATGATCCTACATATAGAAAATCCCAAAAAAAAAAACCTACAACACAGGCACTCCAGCTAATAAACAAGTTCAGCGAGTGGTGGGGTACAATATCAAGACACAATGATCAAGAGTATTTCTATTCATTAATAATGAGCAATCTGAGGAGGAAATCAAGAAAAATTCTATCTGTAATAGCAACTAATAAATTAATTAAATTTAAATACATTTAACCAAGGATGCAAAGGACTTACACATGGAAAATTATACATCTTTGCTAAAGGAAATCAAAAATCTAACTTAATGGAAGAACACTGTGTTCTCGTGGTTTGGAAAACAAATATTGTTAAGATGTCAATTCTACCCAATACAAGTTACAAATTCAACACAATCCCAACCAAAATTCCAACAGACTTATTTGCAGAAATGGAAAAGCCAATCATCATGTGTGTGTGGAAGGATAAAGGGTCCTGAATATCAAAACCATCTTGAAAAAAAGAAGAACAAAGTTGGAGGACTCCCTCTTCCCAATTTTAAAACTTATTGAAAAGCTACAGTGGTGAAAACAGCATGGTACTCGGGCTATGATGCATATATAGACTGATGAAATTGAATTAAGAGTTCAGAAACAGTCTCATAATTATGGCCAATTTCAACAAGGGGTCCAAGTTCATTCAATTGGGAAAGAATCATCTCCTCAACAAATGATCCTGAGAGAACTGGATATCCATATGCAAAAGAATGAAGCAGGACCCTTTTCTCAGACCATATAAAAAATTTACTCTAAATAGATCAAAGACCTAAATATAACAACAAGGACTATAAAACTCCCAGAAGAAAACATACAGAAACATCTTCAGGACCTTGTGATAGACAATGATTTCTTCAACTTTATACCCAAAGCCCAAGCAATAAAAGAAAAAATAGATAAATGGGACCTCAGTAAAATTAAAATTTTTGTACATCAAAGGACTTTGTTAAGAAAGTGAAAAAACAGCCTACTCAATAGGAGAAAATATTTGGAAACCACATATCCAATAAGGGTTTAATATTCAGAATATATCAAGAAACTTGACAATAAAAACACAATCAATCCAACTTAAAATGAGCAAAGGACTTGCATAGACATCCCTTTCAAGATGATTTACAAATGGCAAATAAGCACATGAAAAGATATTCAATATCATTAGGTATTAGGGAAATTCAAATCAAAATCACAAGATACCATTTCACACCCACCAGAATGGCTACTATTTTAAAAAGCAGAAAATTACAAGTGTTGGAGAGGATGTGGGGAAATAGGAGCACTGGATATCAAATTGTATATCCAATCAAGACAGTGCTGTGGTTGGCCCAACAAACCACCCTCTGAATCAAATAGAGAGATACAAAATAATGGTAGGAAAAGTTTTAAAATACATGTGTGTGTGTATGTATGTGCATGTGTACTTACGGCCGTAAGGGATTGGGGGTGGAGGGGCTGTCGTAGTCATGGGTCTATTGCATTCCACACCTAGGGTTTGGCACTGGTGACTGGGAGCACAATCCCTACTCATAATAGAGATCAAAGTGCCCCATGTAGGGCAGTGTATAGAGCCAGCTCACAGTGCGAAACAGGAGCTGGACCAGGGCTCTCTCATCTAAAATGAATCATAATTCTATGCTCCCAGAGCTGGTACTGGTAACACAATGCTGATAGGGTAGCTGGAAAAGCAGGAACAATCCACAATCACAGGATCAAAACAGGATCTGCACTGTCCACAAGATGAGGGTTCAAAGTGGCCAGGGCAGGTTTTGAACTGAGGAGCTCCACTAAAACTGCTGGACCTGGAGGAATGAACACAGGGAAAGGAAAGTACATGCATGCACACACACGTACACACAAGCATGTGCAACACATATGGACATACACATTTTAGTCAAGTAGAGTTTGTACTCTCATAGCAGTCACATTTAGTATGGAGCTGTAATAGTTATTTCTAGATTTTGAGAGGCTGTGCTATATATGTATAACCTGGCATTTCCCTATAATCTTGGCTACCTGTGTGATACCAAAGTCTTAGAGTAGGAGCTCTGCACATCTGAATGTCAACATTGCTACATACAACAACTGTTAAAGAAACTGAAAAAGAGATCAGGCTTCAATTAGAGATAAGAATGAAACTGATCAGGTCTGGACTAAGGTAAATCAGAGCACATGGATAAGGAAGACATTGTCTATATTTTAGAATATCACCTCCTCTGTAAGACCAAAGGAAGAGTCGTTTATTTTGTCCAAAACCTAAATTTTCTGTATCACATAATCTAATTCAACTTGTCTGGATAGTTCACTTAAACAACCCAAACACATGAAGCCCAGAATGGGAATGAGGGCTTGTAATTTTGTATAGCTTAATGTAATGCCCAGATACATACCAGAGTCTGTTGAGCAGATATTTAAAAAGTATTGGCAAAGTCCCTTGAAGGACGGGAGAGAAAGCACGGAAATATTAAACTTTACCACCAGGAAAACCCCTGATACTGTCTCAAACATTAGGGACTCTAAGTCAATAGGCCAAGCCCTTGATCTTGAAACTTTCTCTTGTGAAGTTTATTTATATAGCAGAGAAGCTAAACCTACCTATAGGTTTGTCTAAACGTTACTTCCAGAGGACCTCTTTTGTTGCTCAGATGTGACCTCTCTTTCTCTAAGCTCAACTCTGCAAGTGAAATCATTACACTCTCCCCTAAGTGGAACATGACATCCTGGGGTGAAAATCTCCCTGGAAATGTGGGATTTGACTCCCAGGGATGAGCCTGGCCCTGGCACCAAAGGATCAACAATGCCTTCCTGACCAAAACGGAGAAAGAATTATAACAAATAAGAGAGAGTATTTGAACTCTCTCTTTTTGCTACTTATCATGACTTGCCAAACCCCAACCAAAACCATTCCTGCCAACCCTAAAGAACATGTAGGGCTCTATCTGATATTCTGCAAAAGTTACATGCACCATAATTACATTCCAGAAACCTGTAACCTGAAGGTTTAAATTCTGAAATCCAGCAGGACTTATAGGTTTAAATCCTTTAGGTTATAGGTTTCTGAAGGTTTAATCCTGAAACCCAGCAGTGCCAGCTTCTCCAGAACATCACCCAGTCCCAATTCCTTATTCCATATTATCAACAGCCCTTTCCAACATGAAAAGTTAGGATGGTGTTCTAGTTTGCTGGCTGCCATAATGCAACATACCAGAGATGGATTGGCTTTTAATAAAAGGGGATTTATTTTGTTAGTTCTTCAGAGGAAAGGCAGCTAACTTTCCACTGAAGTTCTTTCTTATGTGGAAGGCACAGGATGGTCTCTGCTGGTCTTCTCTCCAGGCCCCTGGGTTCCAACAACTTTCCCCGGGGTTACTTCTTTCTCCTTTTCCAAGGCCTGGGCTGAGCTGCGAGTGCTGAGACGAGGAATGCAGAGCTGCTGTTGTGCTCTCTCATTTAAGCACCAGCCAATTAAGTCAAACGTCACTCATTGCAGCAGACACGCCTTCTAGCCAATTGCAGATGTAATTAGCAACAGATGAGGTTCACATACCATTGGCTTATGTCCGCAGCAACAAAACTAGGTATGCTTACCTGGCCAAGTTGACAACTGAATCTAACTAACACAGATGGGCATAGCCCAAATAAACCTAAAGATTGAAAGGAAGATCAAAGGAGAAGGTGGAGTTACAACAGAGAAGATAGGATTTAACAAATGATTATGACTGCTGAATCATTTTAGTCTCCAGTGTCTTAGAGTAGCTAGAAGGAAAAACCTAAAATCGTGGAACTGTAACACATACCAAACTCTGAAATCTGTTCTATAAATAATTTTGGGGGGTGTGCTTTGAAATTTATTGCATATTTGTGTATATGTTATTTTTCACAATTAAAAAATAAGCTTGTAAAACATTGATAATCTGAAGAAAATTAGAAAATTAACATTATGAAAAACAGCCAACTATCTCAAGATATAGGAGGATTTTCTCCTGTGTAATGGCAAAAACTAGGAGTATCTTCTGGAAAAAAAAGAAGCACTTGAAACTTTGTTAGGAAAATAAAAGTTGGTAATGTGCATTAAACATTTTAGAGGAAATCACTAAAAGAAAATAAAAGATAACCACTAAAAGAAAAAGAAGAGCTAAAAGAAATTTTTCTATAACTTCCAACACAAAAGAGAAAAATAATAGAAAAAAAGGAAAGTGTCATTCTTTTAGGATCAGCAAACTGATCAGCCATCTGCTTTTGTTTTATTGGAACACAGCCACACACATTCATTTACATGTTGTCTGTAGCTACTTTTGCACTACTATAGCAGAGTTGAGTAGTTGCAACAGAGACTGATATTTCCATTCTCTAGTTTACCAAACTGTAGCCTGTTCCCCTGCTAGTGAACCCCCTTGGCTTTGGCTGCCTACCACCAACTCAGCCCTCTAATACTAGGTTCCAGTCCTGCCACTGTGGAATGAGCAGCCAGAGCTGAAGTGCATTATTCCCCCAAAGGAGAAACAGGTGCATGCAAGGGAAACCGAACACAAAGACACTTCACTTTCCTTCCTTCTCCTTCTCCAGCTTGTCCTTGACCATTGCTTCTACTCTTCACCAAAAGGACAAAATTCAGTCCTTCCAAGGCTGCAAGCCTTTCTGCCCCCAGAGGTTAAAGACAAAGTCAGGTTGTTTTGTCACTGCCTCCACTACCTCTACACTTCTTCCTCTGAGAAATCCATTAGAAAAAGGTGTGTCAAAAGGTCCTTGGCATTTTCAAAAGGATATTTTTCTCCAGAAATTAATTGGCCTGGCCATCCTGCCCCTGTGTACCCAAAGTCCACAGAATATCTATTATGGAGGGAAAGGCATAAGGAACCATCCTCCAAAGCCTCTGGGATTTAGTTTCCTAAGGAGTTCATCTCTAAGGATTTGCTCCATTTATATTGTGTGTCCCACATTCATTTGGCACCCTCTAAAGAACTAAGGCAGGAGTTTTGCATTTATCAAAAAAACATGAGTGAACACAAAAACAGAGAGGTCATGAACTTTTCTTGAGGCCACACAGCCAGTCAGAGTCAAATTTAAGTGTGAATCTACAGTGCTTTTCCCAGCATTCATTCCCCTACACCTCAAGGCCTCTTTTTGACATTTAAAAAATAGAGTGTCAAAGGGAAAGTTACAGCCCATTTTCCTTAAACTCCACCTAAAATCAAGGAAATCTCAACCTTTCAGTATGGCATAATTAGGGGATATTAGGGTTTCATAACACAGCACAATTCCTAGATTCAGATAAATGTCATGTAAAAAAAAACGTTATGGACTATTAATTGGAAGTGACCTTGGACATATAATGTAACTCTTTCATTTCTCAGTTGGGAAAACAGAGAATCAAAGATAAGGGATTTGTACAAGGAGCACAGGACTCTTAACCATAGAATACAGTATTTACTGAGCACTCAACCTGTGCCAACAGCAACCTTATGCAATGTGTACCCTCCATTTCATCCCCATTTTATCGATGCAGATGTAGAAACAGAGAGAAGTCAAGTAATTTTCCCAGGATCACACAGCTGGTAAGCATCGGTATCAGTATCGGAGTTGAGGCCAGGTCAGGCTAAGCCCAAATCAAAGGCCATTCTCAAGACAAGAGCATTCTACACTGTCATTCCTCTTATCTGGTAACCTAATGGCTCCAGAAAGGGTTCACATAAGAGAAATTGCCTTCTGAATTCCTGCTGTACCCTTTCTAACCAGATACCATTTAGCTACTTAACTTCTCTGAATTTAAGTTTCTTCATTCATGAAATGGGCATTATAACAGCACTTGCCTTGCAGGGTTATTTTGAGGATTGAGCTCACCTGTGTAAACCACCTAGCCAGTTTCTGGCCATGGCAGATGCTCAAATAGAGTATTTTCCCTTATTTCTTAATCCCCACATCCTGGAGCCCCTTCCAAATAGAATATGTGATCAATAGAATAAGGCAGAAGTGATGCACAGGCATACCTCATTTTATTGTGCCTCACTTTATTGCACTTCTCAGATACTATATTTTTTTACAAATTGAAGGTTTGTGGCAACCCTGAGTCAGGCAAGTCTATTGGCACCATTTTTCTAACACACATTCTCACTTTAGGTCATTATGTCATATTTTGGTAATTCTTGCAATCTTTCAAACTTTTTTATCATTATATCTGTTACAGTGATATGTGATCTTTGAGGTTACTAATGTATTTCTTTGGGGGCGTCATGAACAGCACATATTTAAGAAGGCAGAGTTAGCTAAGAAACATTCTGTGTTATCCGACTAGTCCACTGACCAGCGGTTCCCCCATTTCTCTCCCTCTCCTAAAGTTTCCTGAGATTTACCAATATTGAAATTAGGCCAGTTAATAACCTTAAAATGATCTCTAAGTGTTTAAGTGAAATGGAGAGTAGCACATCTCTCACTTTAAATCAAAAGCTAGAAATGATAAAGCTTAGTGAGGAAGACAGGCCAAAAGCTAAAACAGGCCAAGAGCTAGGCCTCTTGTGCCAGTTAGCCAAGTTGGGAATGCAAAGGAAAAGTTCTTGAAGAAAATTAGAAGTGCTATGCCAGTGAACACATGAATGATAAGAAAGTAAAACAGCCTTATTACTGATATGAGAAAATTTTACTGATCTGGGTAGAAGATCAAACCAGCCCAAACATTCTTTAAACCAAAGCCCAATCCACAGCAGAGCCCTAAGCATCTTCAACTCTATGAAGACAGAGAGGTGAAGATGTCACAGAAGAAAACTTGGAAGGTAGCAGAGGTTGGTTCATGAGGTTTAAGGAAAGAAGCCATCTTCACAACATAGAAGAGCAAGGTGAAGTAACGCGTGTTAATGTGGAAGTGGCAGCAAGTTATCCAGAAGATTCAGCTAAGACAATTGATGAAGGTACAAAACATCCTTATTTTGGAAGAAGATGCCATCCAGGATTTTCCTATCTAGAGAGAAATCAATGCCTGGACTTCAAAATTTCAAAAGACAAACTGACTATCTTGTTAGGGGCTAATGCAGTTGGTGACTTTAACTTGATGCCAGTTCTCATTTACCGTTCTGAAAATCCTAGGGCCCTTAAGGAGGATGCTAAATCTACTCGACTTGTGCTCTGTAAATAGAATAACAAAGCCTGGATGCAGCACATCTGTTTACAACACGGTTTACTGAATATCTTAAGCATGATGCTGAGATTCTACTCAGAATAAAAGATTCCTTTCAAAATATACCTGCTTGTTAACACTTCACCTGGTCATCCAAGAACTCTAATGGAGATGTATAATGAGATTAATGCATTTTCATGCCTACTAATACAACATTCGTTCTATAGCCCATGGATCAAAGAGCCATTTCAACTTTCAAGTCTTAATACTTCATAAGGTTATAGCTGCCATAGATAGTGATTCCTCTGATGGATCTGGACAATCAATAGAAAACCTTCTGGAAAGGATTCACTATTCTAGATGCCATTAATTCATGATTAATGGGAGAAGGGCAAAATATCTAGCTTAACAGGAGTATGGATGAATCTTATTCCAACCCTCATGCATGACTTTGAAGGGTTCAAAGTGGGGGAAGTAATTGCAGATGTGGTAGAAATAAAGAGAACCTGTGGAGCCTGAAGATGTGGCTGAATTGCAGCAGTCTCATGACAAAACTTTAACAGATAAGGAGTTACTTCTTATGGATGAACAAAGAAAGTGGCTTCTTGAGATGGAATCTACTGCTGGTGAAGAAGCTGTGAACATTGTTGTAATGACAACAAAGGATTTAGAATATTACATAAACTTAGTTGATAAAGCAGTGGCAGTTTTTGAGAGGACTGACTCCAATTTTGAAAGAAGTTCTACTGTGGGTAAAATGCTATAAAACAGCATGGCATGCTACAGAAAAATATTGCACCACTCTGATCAGTCCATGGCCATCAACATTGAGGCAAGACTCTACCAGGAAAATACTACAACTCGCTAATGACTCAGATGATGCTTAGTATTTTGTAGCAATGAAGCATTTTAATTGTATTTTAAATTAAGGCTTGTGCATGTTTTAGACATAATGCTATAGAATGCTTAATAGACAAAAGTATAGTGTTAACATAACTTTCATATGCACTGGGAAATCAAAAAATTTAGGTGACTCACTTTATTGCAATATTTACTTTATTGTGGTGGTTTGGAACTGAACTCACAATATCTCCAAGGTATGCCTGTATGACACGTCCAAGATTAGGTAATAAAAATACTGTTCTCTCTCTCTCCACTTGTTCTTGGTGATCCAGCAGACATGTCATAACTCGCTTCACAGAGAGGACCATCTGGCCAACAGCCAGTGAGGAACTAAATCCTTCCAGTAACCACTTGGGTGAGCTCGGAAAGGAACCCTCTAGCCTCAGTCAAGCATTCAGTCGACTTCAGCCCAGCCAACAGCCTGGTTGCACCCCTAGAGAGATCCCAAGCCAGACCTGCCCAATAAGCCACTTTTGGATTCCTTACCCTCAGAATCTGTGTAAAATAATGAATATTTGTTCTTCTGAGCTGCTAATTTGGGGATTTATTTGTTCCAAGGAAATAGACAAGTAATACACACCAATTTTACTGGGGGGAAGGGTGGAGGTTTGTGATGGTAGATTTTTCAGCATCTCAGGCTGAGCCCAGAGCCAGTGCAGCCTGACCAGGGTTCTTCAGAAACTCAAAAGTGCTTGATTAAGATTTGCCCCATTTATACCTCCACGTGCATCTTCCCTTGGCCTGCTTCACTGGATCTGCATTTAGATGTGTTTAATTGTCTTTAAACAGAATTCCATTCCAAGCTGTCAAGCAACAAAAACAAAGGTGTTTGCTATGGGGGAAATAAAAGTATTCCTTTCATTCACATGTCAGCCATGGAAAACAAGATAAAAGCATTTTGTAAGTTTTCTTGAATTTGGGCTTCTGTTTTGATTTTTTTTAAGTGCAAATCAGCATCCAAGCCCAAACCTTGCGGTGGCAGGGAAATTTAATTAAAATGTGGAATGTTTTACATAAATTTCTTTCTGCTGTTTCCTTAGACCTGACAAGGATCAACCATCTGCTTAAAATATAATTGAATGGGAACTGAGAAAGTGGGGTTAAAAAGACTTAGCCTCAAAATTTAATTACAAACCAGTGGCCTGAGGACAGCTGACCTTGAACTGGGGGTTCTTTGAAAGCCAAAGAAAACTTGTGTGTTAATCACAAGACAATATCATCTGATTCCAGCCTGCAAAAGTTACAAGAGATATTCACAAATATTCTATTATTTTCCTTTGTGGCATAGGGTGGGATGGGATTTTTCTCTTCCCTTTGAAGTTATGCAAGGCGTTGTGACTTGCTCTAACAAATAAAATGTGAAATTATGTATCTCATTTTCAGGTCAAACTTTAAGGGACAGTGCACCATTCCCTTCCCCATTTTACAAAGATCATGGAAAAATCTATTGAAATGGCATCATGGTCATATTTTAGTCAGCATGGCTGTCTAACCTCTGATGAGCAGAGCATCCCAGCCAACACATGATGTGCATATAGAATGAGCAATAAATACATATTATTTATCTAAGCCACTTTTTTGAGTAGGGGTGCTTGTTATGCAGCATAATCCAGCTGACCTGACTGATAGAAAAACTGAGAAACTAAGTCCATTATATGTTTGATCTTTCATTCACCAAGTATTTACTAAGACTTAACTCTGTGCCAGGCATGTTGCTAGATACTGGAGGTAGCACCATGACAATATCAGGTACCCAACAGTTGTGCAATAAATATTTGTCAATAAATACATTATCATAGTAATTGTTATTGTTAGTAGTATAATACTTAGTGTATAGCATGTGCCTAAAAACTCATGTACACATTTGATTCTTTTAACAACCCTATAAAGTGAATACTACCACTAAGCCCATGCTAAAAGATAAGAAAAATAGGGTTTAAAAAAGTTTAAGTCACTCACTGTAAATTACATAACCAATAAGTTAAACAGCCAGCCTTTAAACACAAACTATCTCTGAATCCATATTTTGAGCTCTTATCCACTATGTTATGCTGTTTCTAAACAAATGAATGAATGAATAAATAAGAATAGACAGTTTTGCAATCTAGCTGGGGAGACTGATGTGTACAAAAACTTACAATTCTAAGTGATCTGAGCCTGAAAGAATTGGGAAGGTATTACAAAGAAAACGGCACTTGAGCTGGGTTTGAAGGAGTAGAAGTCCAAGAGACATACAAAGAGGAGAGGGCATTTCCTGACTAATGGGATGATGTATAAAAGCATAATGAGCAGTGCCACCACCAAAAACAGGCCACGTTATAGGAATGAGACGTCCCCATTGTCATTTCCTATACCCTGCAACAAGGCTGATTAAGTCCTCAATTAAGACAAAGTAGCTAGTAGTGAGAAGCAGCAACCAGGCACCCTGCTGTCTGCCTCTCACATCTACCATCCATACTACAAATGCTCATTGAGCTCCTCCACCTACTCTGGCACTGTGCTGGCTCTGGGGCTACAGCAAAGAGTAGTTGAACATGCAGACCTGTGCTTTAGCTTTGGAAGTCAGTCTGCATCAATGATAAGCTGCACAGGTCATCCAAGGCTCAAGAAGAAATCCTAGCCATATGACTGACCTTTGGGGAGATTTTGAACAAGCGGCATAATTCCTGGGTTGGAAGTCCACCTCTTCTCAGCCAGCCCTTGCCTTGGTGGGCAGCCAGCCGTGTCAAGTTGTTTAACTGAATTTCAGAGTGTTCAAGAGAAGCTGGGTCAGCAGAAGCTTGACCCAAAGGCATCCTCTCTTTCCTTGTTTCTCCTAGCCTCTGGGTGCTTTTTTCACTATTGTACTAGCATAGGAAGTTTTATTTTAAAAAATCCGAAGGCATAACTACAGGAATAATGGTGTTTGAGCACTGATTTAAAGGGCTTCAGAGGCTTGCAATAGGATCAGATTTCCCAGAAGCTTGGCTCTGCTTTAAAGGCCACTTAATTCCTACAAGAATTAAGGAGAAAGATTCCTCAAAGTCCTTTTCACTCAAGGTGTGCATGGCAAGGATTAGGTCCATCACAACCTGCCTCACTCTCACCCTATCTTTTCCTGGAGTTGAGCTAATTCAGGAATATTCTGCCTGGCTGCAGAAAGATAGACATGATGGGGCCTCAAGTCTCTTGTAAATCTGCATTAACAGCACCAAAATATCAGTTTTCAGACCCCTACTTGATTAAGCTGGACCTTCAGAAGCAGGCCAACTTGAAAAAATAAAAAGTCAATATGCAGGGCGGGCCACGATGGCTCAGCAGGCAGAGTTCTCGTCTGCCATACCAGAGACCCGGGTTCAATTCCTGGTGACTGTCCATGCAAAAAAAAAAAGAAAAAGAAAAAAGAAAAAAAAGTCAATTTGCAAAATAATTTCCAAAAGACCAAGAAACAGTAAGAAAAAATGACCAAATTAGGATTGTTTTCTAGATGCTGTGCCTCTCACCCTGCCTCTGCCTCTGCCCCTGCCCCATCTTAAAAATTATATTAACATAATCAATCAACAAATTGGACACTCAGTGAATTGGTCATTCAATGAATTGATTTTCAACTAGCTGATTTGCTGGTGTATACAATGTCTTGTGAACATGCCACCCCAATCAGAGTTTAAGATAGCTCTCAGTTTCCCATAATCTCGATCTGCCTAGCCATAAGGTCTTTATGTCAAAATATGGGAGAGTTGTCACCAACCCTTATGGGTATGCAGTATCCCTCCCCGGTGTGAGAAGGACCCCTTAGTGTTGAAAACTTGCCTGCTATTTGTTTATTTGAATTTAGGCACTTTCTTTGACCTCAGTGGAAAGTCATTGTGAAAGAGCAAGCTCTTGGCAGATGTGTACGTTAAAAGTGACACACTTTAAAAACACCTCTGTGGAAATCAGACATTGCCATAAAATGTAAATTGCAGCTACAAATTATATACTTATTACAACAGTGTCTGATATATGAGGCAATGTTGATACTATATTAACAGGTAGCTTAAGAAATAGAGAGTAACATGTTGAGCATAAAAGGTAATTATTTTTTGATCTGCAATAATACAGTCTTTCTTATTTTTGACATAATTCTGAGAAAGACATCATAGAATCCTACATCACAGATGAACAGATTCTTAAGACCATTATTCAAGTGCTTCATATTACAAAAGAGAAGGATGAGGCTTGAAAGAGGATGAGATCTGTCCAAGGTCACTCAGAGAGAGCCCAGCAGAGCCACTATCCTGATGTGGCCCCAACAATTGAGATTCCATGGCTCTGTCCACTTTCTTTATGGAGCCCATGAGGACAGAAAGCCATGATCCTTGAGTCTGCTCCATAGCAGAGTCCAGCAAAGCCCCAGTCTTTACTGAGCACTCTGGGGAAAGATAAGGTGAGAGAAACAGCCACTGCCCCCAAGAAGCATACCTTTGGGTGATGGAAACACCAGCCTTGGTTCTTGTCTCTGTCCCTTTCTTACTGTGTTACCTTGGACAAGGTACTTAATCTAAGTGAGTTTCAGTTTCTTAGTCTGTACAATAAAGAAGATTTCATCTACCTGTCTCACAAGGACATCATGGAGAATTAAATGAGACATTGTAGGTGAGATAATTAAATCAGGAATTTAACCTGCCAAGAGTTATATTCATGCCAGTTTCATCAGGTCATTCTGTTCCAGGCTCTATAAAGAGGCCAACACTACAGGCAGACAGTGAAACTTGTGGCAGTTCAGGGGTCAAACGTATGGAGCAACTTTACTCAAAAAGTGGAGCCTTCTCTGGAGAGTATCTGTCTTTCAGCTTTTACCCCAAATGTGTCCCCCCAAAACTTGTACTTATTTAACCCCTCACAGTGACATGACCATTCCAACCTCCAATTTAGAGTTATTTCCAATTTCAAAGACTTCTGATCCCAAAATTGTGACCCTAAAGAAGTTCAGTGGTCTCTGAAGATACCTTTAAGACTCTACCCCCACCATCTCCATCTTTCGGAATGTTAAACATTCCAAGGCTTGGGATGTTTTGGTCTTTCATTCAACAAATATTTATGAAGAGATTACTTTGTGCCAGACTCCATACTAGGAAATTACCCCATTCCATAATGAGCAAGAAACAAAAGATACAAGCTTGGGGGGAAGAATTGTGGAAAGTAAAAAGTTTCAAGGATCAGTACTTCCACCTAAACATCTCCTGAACTAGCAGGAACTGTCTTAGAAAACTATTACAAACTTGAGTCCAGTAAAACACTGTGCAGTATCCAGGGGAAAGCTGGAGAAATAAATAAATTCCACCCTTGTTGCAGCAGCTACCACTCTTCACCCTCCAGCAATGTAGCAGATAGCAGTGGGAATTCAGCCCAGGAACTTAGTACAGCTCTGGTGCCAGGGTGGTTCATAAGGACCTAGTACTCCAAAATAGGTGTAGACTTATCACTGATCACTGCATTTGATCACCTACTTCAAATCCCTGAGGAGCGGGCTATGAGGATGGCCATGGTGCCAACCTCTTTCAGGCAAAAAACAGCAGGGGAGTTTAAAGAAGCAATACCTATTTTTTCTCTTTTATCTTTCCATTCCCCACTTGGGAGCAAAACATAGTTTGCAAAAATCACAAAAAGATGACTCCAGGCCTCAATAGCAACAACAAAAAGAATCTAGCAATCACCGAGGAGTGGAGAAACTACATTTCCAGACTTATAACAACATAGCACTAAGAATGTCCACTTCTCAACAGAAAATTACAAAACACTCAAAGAAACAGGAAAGTATGGCCCATTCACAAGAATAAAAAGAATTTGATAGAAATCATCACTGCAGAGCATCATACATTGGGACTATTAGCGAAAGCCTTTAAATGAACTATCTTAAATATGTTCAATGAACGAAAGGAATCCATATACAAAGAACTGAAGAAAATTAGGAAAATGGAATGTGATCAAAATAGAGTGATAAAAAAATTTAAAAGGAACCAAACAGAAATTTGGGAGCTGTAAATACAAGTAATTGAAATGAAACTCTCATTAGATGGATTCAGCAGCAGCCTGAACAGGCAGAAGAAAGGATCAGTGAATTTGAAGGCATGACATTCAATTTATCCAGTGTGAAGAGTGGAGCAGAACGAAAATATGAGGAAGAAAAATGAGCAGAGACTGAAGGACTGTGGAACACCATCAATCCAACCAATACACATCTTTGGAGTTTCAAAGGACAAAATAGAGGGAAAGGGGCAGAAAATTAACTGAATAAATAACAGACAAAATATTCCCCAATCTGATATAATATATGAATATACACATCCAGGAATCTCAATGGACTCCAAGAAGGACAGACTCTGAGATAACTACACTAAGACACACTATAGCAAAATTGCCAAAATCCAAAGAGAAAGAAAGGAGTTTTTTAAGCAGCAAGAGAAAAATGACTTGTCACATACAAGGTATCACCAATAAGATTGACAGTGGATTTCTCACCAGAAACCACAGAAGCCAGAAGACAGTGGGATGGCCTCTTTTTAATTCTTAAGGGAAAAAAGCCTGCCAATCAAGAATTATATGTTGGGAAAAAGTCTATTTCAAAAAGGAAGGAGATGGGTGGTGGAACAGTGGCCCAGTAGTAGAATTCTCAGCCTGCCATGCCAGAGACCTGGGTTCATGCCTAAAAAAATAAAATGAAGGAGAAGGTACATGGGTGGTTCAGTGGTAGAATGCTTACCTTCCAAACAGGAGACCCGAGTTCAATTTCTGGACCATGCACCCCCCCAAAAAAAGAAAGAAAGAAAATGGAGAGAGGGCACTGCAGGAGTCACTCAGTGGTAGAATTATTGCCCGCCATGCAGGAGACCTGGGTTCAATTCCCACAGCCTGCACATGCCAAAAATAGAAAACAAAATGAAGGAGAAGTTAAGACACTTACAGGTAAGAAAAATCTGAAAGAGTTCACTACAAGAAGGCCTGCCATACAAGAAATGCTAAAGGGAATCCTTTACCCTGAAATAAAAGTACACTAGACAGTAACTCAAAGTAATAAGACAAATAAAGAACATTGGTAAAGGAAACTACATAAGTAAATATAAAGTCCTGTGTTATTGTACTTTTGGTTTGTAACTGCTTTTACCCCCATATACTTAATAGACAACCATGTAAAATAACATTTTAAATCTATGTGAATGGAAATACAACGTGCAAAGATGTAATCTGAGCCAATGATAATATAAAGGGGAAGGGATAGAGCTATACAACAGTAGAGAGTTGTATACTATTGAAACTAGATTGGTAATAGTTGAACTAGTCTATTAGTTTAAGATATAGCTGTAATTACAAAGGTAACCAGCAACTAAAAAGTATAAAGAAAGGGAAAGAAGGGAATCAAAATTCCCTTGCTACCACCCTCCATACTAGAGGGTGGGCCACGGTGGCTCAGCAGGTATAATTCTTGCCTGCCATGCTGGAGACCCAGGTTTGATTCCCGGTGCCTGCCCATGCAAAAAAAAAAAAAAACAGATATGCTAGAAAAAAAGCAACTAAAAACAACAACAAAAAAGCAGTAATGGAGTAATTGAAGTGGAAAAAAAACATAAAAGATACAAAAACAAATGGCTGATTACAGAAGTAAATCATTTCTTCTCAGTTATTGCCATAAATGTTAATGGATTAAACTCCCCTATTAAAAGGCAGAGAATGGCAGATTGGATGAAAAATCATGACATATGACATGTATATAGATAGACAGATATAGATAGATGTATAGATATATATTGCCTATGAAAGACTCTTTAGGTACAAAAACAAAAAGAGATTAACGTAAAAGGGTGGAAAAAGATTTTCCATGCAAACAGTAATCAAAAGAAAGACAGAATGGTTATATTATTGTCAAGCAAAATAGACTTTAAGTCAAAAAGTTTATAAGAGACAAAGAAGGACATCATATGTTGATCAAAGCCTCAGGAAGATATAATGATTATAAGCATATTTGCACCTCACAACAGAGCTCCAAAATATATTAAACAAAAATTGACAGAATTGAAAACAGAAGTAGATAGTTCTACAATATTTGTTGGCTACTTCAATCTACCACCTTCAATCACTGATAGAGCATCTATACAGAGATCAGTAAGGAAATAGAGTATTTGAACAACACTATAAACCAATTAGACTAATAAAAATATATAGAACTTTCCAACCAACAGCAGAATACACATTCATTTTAAGTTCACATGGAACATTTTCTAGGGTAGACCACATATTAGGCCACAATTCAAATCTTAATAAATGTTAAACATTAAAGTCATATGAAATATCTTCTTAGACCACAATGAGATAAAGCTAAAAACCAAATACAGAATGACAGCTTGAAAATTTACAAGTATGTAATAACTAAACAACATACTATTAAATAAACATTTGCTCAAATAAATCACAAGGGAAATTCAGAAGTATCTTGAGGTGAATAAAAACAAAAGCATAATGTTCTAGTTTGCTAGCTACTGGAATGCAATATACCAGAAACAGAATGGCTTTTAAAAAGGGGAATTTAATAAGTTTCTAATTTACAGTTCTAAGGCCAAGAAAATGTCCCAATTAAAACAAGTCTATAGATATGTCCAATCAAAGGCATCCAGGAAAAGATGCCTTGGTTCAAGAAGGCCGATGAAGTTCATGGCTTCTCTCTCAAGTGAGATGGCACATGGTGAACACAGTCATGGTTTCTCTCTCAGCTGGAAGGGCACGTGGCAAGCACAGCATCATCTGCTAGCTTTCTCTCCTGGCTTCCAGTTTCATGACGTGCCCCAGGAGTCATTTTCCTACTTAATCTTCAAAGTGCTAGCTGATGGACTCTCTGCTTCATGGTGCTGCAGCATCCTCTGCTCTCTGCGAATCTCCTTTCTCCAAAATGTTTCCTCTTTTATAGGACTCCAGAAACTTATCAAGACCCACCCAAATGGGTGGAGACATGTCGTCACCTAATCCATTTTAACAACCACTCTTGATTTAATCACATATCCAGGGAGATGATCTGATTACAGTTTCAAACACACAGTATTGAATAGGGATTATTCTGCCTTTACGAAATGGGATTTAGATTAAAACATGGCTTTTCTAGGGGACATACATTCTTTCAAACCAGCACATATAACATACCAAAACTTATGGGATGCAGTGAAGTCAGTGCTCAGAGGGAAATTTATAACTCTATATTTCTACATTAAAGAAGAAGAAATATCACCAATTGTTCTAGTTTGATAGATGCCAGGATGCAGTACACCAGAAACAGAATGGTTTTTAAAAAGGGGAATTTAATGAGTTGTTATCTTACAGTTCTAAGGCTGAGAAAATGTTCCACTTAAAGCAAGTCAATAGAAATGTTCCATCAAAAGCATCCAGGGAAAGATTCTTTGGTTCAAGAAGGCTGATGAAGTTCAGGGTTTCTCTCTCAAGTGAGAAGGCGCATGGTGAACACAGTCACAGTTTCTCTCTTACCTGGAAAGGCACATGGTGAACAGTCAGGATTCCTCTCTCATCTGCAAGGGTTCATGGCAGACACGGCATCATCTGCTAACTTCTTCTCCTGGCTTCCTATTTCATGAAGTTCCCCTGGAGGCATGTTCCTTCTTCATCTCCAAAGGTTGCAGTTTGGTGGACTCTGCTTCTTGTGGCTATGTCATTCTTCTCTGGCTCTCTCTGAATCTCCCTTTCTCCAAAATGTTTCCTCTTTTATAGGACTTCAGAAACTAATCAAGACCCACCCAAATGGGTGGAGACATGTCATCACCTAATCCAGTTTAACAACCACTCTTGATTTGGTTACATCTCCAGGGAGATGATCTAATTACATACAGTATTGACTAGGGATTATGCTGCCTTTATGAAATGGGATTTTGATTAAAACATGGCTTTTCTAGGGGACATACATCCTTTCAAACCAGCACACAAATCAATAACCAAACATGACAGCTAAGGAAACTAGAACAAGAAGAAAAAGCTAAGCACTTGGCTACCAGAACAGGAAGAAAAAAACTAAACACAAAGCTAGTAAAAAGAAAGAAACGGTAAAGTTTAGAGCAGAGATAAATAGACAACAGAAAAATAGGAGATAGAATTAACAAAAGCAAAAGTTGGTTTTTGAAAAGATCAATAAAATTGACAAAACTTTAGCCAGCCTGACAAAGAAAAAGAGAGAGAAGGCACAAATAACTAAAATCAGGAATTTAATTGGGAACATTATCACCACCCTTACAAAAATAAAAAGGATTTAAGAGAGTACTACAAACAATTACATGCCAAAAAATTAGAAAACCTAGATGAAAAGGACAAATTATAGAAACATACAAATTACCTACTCTGACACAAAAGAAATAGAATATCTTGACAGACCTATAATAAGTAAAGCAATTGAATCTGCAATTAATAACTTCCAAACAAAGAAAAGTTCAGGAGTGGTATGACAGTGGGTCAGTGGCAGAATTCTTGCCTAGTGATGCCGGAGACCCAGGTTCAATTCCCGGTGCCTGCCCATGCCAAAAAAAAAAAAAAAAAATAGTTCAGAAGTGGATGCTTTCACTGCTGAATTCTGCCTAACATGTAAAGAAGACTTAATACCAATCCTTTTCAAACTCTTCCACGGAATAGAAGAGGAGAAATTCCTTCCTAACTCATTCTATGAGGCCAGCATTATCCTGATGCCAAAGGGAGATAATGACAGCACAAGAAAAGAAAATTAAAGACCAATATCTGTTATGAATGTGAAGCCAAAGTTCTCAATAAAATACTGGCAAACTTAATAGTATACTAAAAGAATTAAACAAAAAAATAAACAAATAAAAAAAAAAACAGAAACAAAAAAAAGAATTAAACATCATGACCAAGTGGGATTTATTCCGTGAATATAATGATGTTTCAACATGTGAAAATTAATCAACATGATATACCACATATTTTAGTTTGCTAATGCTGCCAGAATTCAATATACCAAAAATGTGTTGGCTTTCATAAAGGAGACTTATTATGTTACAAGTTTACAGTTATAAGGCCATAAAAATGCCCAAATTAAGGAATCCAGAGAAAGATACCTTGACTCAAGAAAAGCTGATGGCATCTGGAACACCTCTGTCAGCTGGGAATCATGTGGCTAGCATCTATTGGTCCCTTGGCTTCTAGTTTTAAACAGCTTTTCCAGGGGCATTTTCTTTCTACATCTCCAAACATCTCTATGTCAGCTCTGAGCTTTTCCCAAAATGGTTCCCTCTTAAAGAACTCCAGTAAGCAGATTAAGGCCCACCTTGAATGGGTGGAATACACATGGAAACTACCTAATCAAAAGGTCCCACCCCCAAAAAATATGTCTGCCCCCACAAGATTGGATTCAGAAAAAGAACATGGCTTTTCTGGGGTACATAACAGTTTCACACTAGAACATTGCATTAATAGAAAACATGAATGTGAACAGAATGAAGGAAAAGCTACGTGATCAAATCAATTATGCAGGAAAGGCATTTGACAAAACCCTACATCCTTTCACAACAAAAAACACCTTTAAAATGAGGGATAAAAGAGAACTACCTCAACATGGTAAAGGTAATTTATGATAAACCTTTAGAAAATAAGCTTATGTTGAAAGATTGAGAGCTTTACCACTAAGATCAGGAACAAGACAAGAATGCCCCCTGTCACCACTATTATTCAACATTGATTGGATGTGATAGCTGGAGCAATAAGGCAAGAGAAAGAAATAAAAATCATTCAAATTGGAAAGGAGAAAAAGTACCCCTATTTACAGATAGCATGATCCTCTAGAAAGAAAATCCCAAAGAATCTACAAGAAAGCTACTAGAACAAGTAAGTGAACTCAGAAAAGTTCCATGATACAAGATAAACATGCAGAGGTAAATGGAGTTTCTATACATCGGTAATGAACAATCTGGAAATGAAATTAAGAAATAAATTTCATTTACCATACCATCTAAAATAATCATCTATCTAGCAATAAATTTAACCAAGAAAGTGAAACGTGTACACTAAAAAATACAAACTGGTACAGAAAGAAATTAAAGAAGACCTAACCAAATTTAAAGACATCTCATACTCATAGCTTGGAAGACTTAATATTTTTAAGATGTCAGCACTGCCTAATAGAATCTACAAATTCAATGCAGTCCTTATAAAAATTCCAGCAGCTTTGTGTAGAAATAGACAAACTGATCCTCAAATTCATATATAATTGCAAGGGCCCCTGAATAGTCAAAGCAATCTTGAAAAAGAACAAAGTTGTAGGACTCCCACTTCCTGATTTCAAACCTTATGACAAATCTACAGAAATTAGAACAGTGTGGTACTGACAGAAGGATAGATATATAGATCAATGAAATAGAATTGAGAGTCCAGATGTAAATCCACACATCTACAGCCATTTGATTTTCAACAAGAGAGCCAATTTCATTCAATGGGTAAAGAAAAGTTTTCAACAAATGGTGCTGCAACAACTGAAAGTACACATGCAAATGAATGAATATGGAGCTTTACTTCTACCCATGTAAACTTAAATAAAAATGGATCAATGACCTAAATATAATAGCTAATGCCATAAATATTTTATAAGATATCTTCAGGAGCTTGTATTGGGCGGTGGGTTTTTACATTTTACAAAAAAAAGTACAAGCAACAAAAGAAAAAATAAACTTTATCAAAACTGAAAACTTTAGTGCATCAAAGGACATTATCAAGAAAGTAAAAAGGCAACCTGTATATTGTTGATATGGAAAAAGTTTGAGTGGTCTGGATAGAATATCAAACCAGCCACAACATTCCCTTAAGTCAAAGCCTAATCGAAGCAGGACCCTAACTCTCTCCAATTCTATGAGTACTGAGAAAGGTGGGGAAGCTGCAGAAGAAAAGTTTGAAGGTAGCAGAAGTTGGTTCATGAGTTTTAAGGAAAGAAGCCCTGACCATAACATAAAAGTGCAAGGTGAAACAGAGCGTGCAGCAAATTATCTAGAATATTGAGGTAAGATAATGGATGAAGGTTTCTACACTAAACAAATGTTTTCAGTGTAGATGAAATAGCCTTCTGTTGGAAGAATATACTATGTACGACTTTCATAGCTAGAGAGAAGTCACTGTCTGGATTCAAAGCTTCACAAGACAGGCTAACTCTCTTGGTAGGGGCCAATGCAGCTGGCAACTTTAAGTTGAAGCCAATGCTCATTTACCACTCTGAAAATCCTGGGGCCCTTACAAATTATGCTAAATCTACTCTGCTAGGCTTTATAAATGGAACTATAAAGCCTGGACTGCAGCATATCTGTTTACAACATGGTTTACTGAATATTTGAAGCCACTATTAAGACCAGTTAACTACTCAGGAAAAAAGATTCCTTTCAAAATATTACTGCTCACTGACAATGAAACTGCTCTCCCAAGAGGGATGATGGAGCTGTACAATGAGATTAATGTTGTTTTCATGCTCGCTAACACAACACCCATTCTGAAACCCATGAATCAAGGAGTCATTTTGGTTTGCAA